>CAUYTI010038068.1:0-41518 GCA_963575145.1 Galago senegalensis | reverse complement strand
ATTTTTTCTTATTTTTTTTAGACGGAGCCTCAAGCTATCCCCCTGGGTAGAGTGCCATGGCATCACAGCTCACAGCAACCTCCAACTCCTGGGTTCAAGTGAGTCTTCTGCCTCAGCCTCCCAAGTAGCTGGGACTACAGGCACCCACCATAACGCCCGTCCATTTTTTGGTTGCAGCCATCATTGTTGTTTGGCAGGCCTGGGCTGGGGATTCGAACCCGCCACCTTAGGTGTATGTGGCTGGCGCCTTAGCCACTTGAGCCACAGGCACCGAGCCTTGATTTTTTTTTCTAAGGCATTCGTGGATAGAATTCCTAATTCAAACACCTCTTTCCATCAGTTCATAGTAAAGCAGTTTATGAAGTGAGGTTGCTGGGAAAGTGGAGAGGTCGCTGTGTCATCCTTTGTGTCCGTAAACTCCTCACGTGCACCTCTCCCCACTGACCGTCCCCGACAGGTGCCTCTCCCTGCAGATCTGAATGGCCCCAAGAGGCACTGTTTCCTGGAAGCTTCCAGATCCGTTGCGGCTCACTTTCAAATCCCTGCCCTGTGGCCACTCTCGGCCTAACCGCTGGCAGTTTAGACTCAGAGCTGGACCTTTCCAAGAGCATTTGGTCCACATTTCATCATGGCTTCCTACCCTCCTATTCTTCCTGGTCTCTGAGGCCTCCCCTGCCCTGTTCTCCAAACATAGTGACTTTCAATGGTGATGGAAGTTCTTTTGCATTTTGGTATTTACTACTTTCCCTTTAGAGAACTGGAATGTTTGGTTTTCTCTACCTCCTGACAGTCACGACGGCGGCTCTGCACGACTTCACTTAGGCTCTGCTGGGACGATGTGGTTCTCCAGTAAAATGTGCAAAGAGATTCTGGTGCAGGGTTTGCCATTATCCACCCACAACAGCAGCCCACTCCACCTGTCATCTCACGCCTGTCATCATTCGTTTCTTCTGAAGAGTAGACATTGCTCATTGTCCTTCCTCGGTAAACATTCTGCCTTTTTGCTCTGAGAGCTGCACAGTTCTCTGATAATGTGCCTGCGAATGAATTTCTTTTTGTTTATCATGATTGAGACTCACTGTGCTTTTTCATACTGAAGATTTATGTCTTCTTTCAATTCTAGAAAAATTTTGGTCATTATGTTTTCAATTACCTCTTCCCCACTCCTTTATTATTGATATCTCTTTCTGTGACTCTTATTTGATGCATGCTGGAACTTCAATTTCTATCCCAAATGTCCACGTTTCTTTCTTGCTAGTAACAGAATTTTAATTTTTATTTTGGACAGTTAGGATCATGGCCTTGTCAGTAACGTGCCCAGGAACCTGCAAAACTGTTACATTTCTGTTACCAGTTGCATGATTTTATTATGAGAAGTTAATAATGTGGTAAGATTAAAGAGTCACTTATGTCCAAAATAATCATTCTATGAAAGTAATTTTAATTGCCAGTGGCACACATTCCATCCCCATCTCTTCAAATCGTACCACACATTACCACCTATGACTATCTGTAAAACAACTCATTGGGAAAACATTAATTAATACTGGCTATACTCCAGATAACAATATTATGTAAAGTCAGAAAATGAGAGAAATGATTTTATATTTGGAGACAGAAGCTTTTCTGCTAATAAATAACTCCTTAATTGGGCATGTGTTTATTTGGGGACAACTAAGAATTTACAGCTATTCCAACATAAACTTCATAAAGCAAATCAGAATAACTGAAGATTTAAGCTTACTTGATATTTAAAACATAAAAGCACGGAAAAGCCACTTTGAAGCTCCAGGCTTTTAAGGCGAGCACGGGTTCAGAGGGAGCTTGGTTGGACCAGGGAGAGGACGGAGCCAACAGAGGGATGAAGTCAGGACACATGAACTATCACCTCTGTACCTTCTGCTGCTGTGGTCCTACCAAATCCAAGTCATTCTTTCCCTTAGTTTCTCTCATTATTAAATGGAGAGTGCTATTATGATAGAATAAATAACAAAGTACCTGGCACAGTGATGAAACAAAATATTTTTTGAATCTGAAATACTACATCTGGAACATTAAATAATGGTCCCATGTGATTGTCCTTCTCCTCTAGTTCATCGAACTTCTAAAGTTTCTGCACTCTGGTGATGACATTTATGCAAACAGAAGGGAGTGTTCAAACTCTGAGTGTTGATGCCATCTATTGCAAAACTTATTTCTCCAATGAGGAAAAGGAGACAAAGGGAATGACAGGAAAGAAACTGTGACAGGCCCATCTCCTGGCCTCTCTGCTGCCTGTGGGCTCCATTGCCCGCCTGCTCCAGCCACACTCACGCAGAGCGTGTGCTCACCATAAGAGCCTGGTGCTCTTAGGCTTTCCTGTGTGCTCTTATGTTTTAAATATCAAATGAGTTTAATTCTTCAGGTATTCCAGTTTTCTTTATGAAAATCATGTACGAAACCCCTATAAATGCTTCGTCAGTAACCAGATAAATGCATTCCCAATTAAAGAGTATTCACCTTCATTATTAATAGGTGTCTATGCAATTAACGTCAAGGAAAGAGGGACACTAACAGATCTCTGTTAATGTTTAAGATTAACTAGCTTCATTTCGTATTTTATTACAAACTCAGTATTGTCACCAAACTCCTACTTTACTTTGAAATAGCAGCAATATTTTGCAAATATTACAGATTCTCCTGATTTTTGAGTTCGACTGTGTCATGGTCAAGAACATGAAATGAGAATAGTTTTGTTCTTGTTTGCAGAAGCATTTCAAACTTTTTTCTCTCCTGTACCCTATTTATTATTTATGTATTTTTTATTATAATTATTATTTTTTATTGTTGTGGATTCATCCAGGGTACAAAGGATTAGGTTACACTGCCTGCATTGCATTTATTAGGTAAAGTCCCTCTTATAATTTTGTCCCACCCCCAAGAAGTGTGCTGTACACTGTGACCCCCCACCCCCTCCTTCCTTCCCTCTATCTGCTCCCTCCTTCCCCCACCCCCCCCCATGTACTGGCATCAATTGTCCTCATAGCACAATTGAATACAAGTACATTAGATTCTTGCTTCTCCATTCTTGTGATGCTTTACCAAGAAGAATGTGTTTCAACTTCATCCAGGTTAATATAAAAGATGTATAGTTTCCATCTTTTTTAGTGGTATACATATACCACAGCTTATTAATCAATTCCTGGATTACTAGGCCCTTAGGTTGTTTCCACATTTTGGTGATTGTAAATTGAGCAGCAAAAAACAGTCTGGTGCAAGTGTCCTTATGGTATAAGGATTTTTTTCCCTCCTGGGTAGATGCCCAGTAATGGGATTGCAGGATCAAGTGGAAAGTCTAGTTTGAGTTCTTTAAGGACTCTCCTTACTTCCTTCCAAAAAGGCTGTATTAGTTGCAGTCCCACCAGCAATATAAAAGTATTCCCTTCTCTCCACATCCACGCCAGCATCTGCAGCTTTGAGACTGTGATGTGGGCCATTCTCACTGGGGTTAGGAAATATCTCAGGGTAGTTTTGATTTGCATTTCTCTAATGATTCGGGATGATGAGCACTTTTTCATGTTTGTTAGCCATTCCTCTGTCTTCTCCATTCTTCATTCTTCTTCCTTTCATCTCTCTTGCCAATGATGTTGGGCTTGTTGCCTCTTTCTGTGTTGCTTAATTTGAGTTCTCTGTAGATCCTGGTTATCAAGCTCTTGTCTGATTCATAATATGCAAATATCTTTTCCCAATCTGATGGTTGTCTATTTGCTTTGGTTGTTGTCTCCTTAACTGTATGGAAGTTTTTCAGTTTAAATCCCATTTGTTTATTTTTGTTGTTGTTGCAATTGCCACTGGAGTCTTCTTCATAAAGTCTTTCCCCAGGCTGATATCTTCAAGTGTTTTCCCCACACTTTCTTTGAGGATTTTCATTGATTCATGCCTTAGATTTAGATCTTTTCCTCTCCTTAGTTTAGAATCTCTTGTGTGATTCTTATCTCCTTCCAAAACAGACGCTTCACAAATAGACACTGAGTGGTCAGCGGATAAGGACTAGTTGGTCATGTGACTACTCGGTATAAGGATTGGTTTCCTGTAATTTAAACAATCCCTGACTAAGCCATCTAACTCATAAGGGGTAGAAAAGAGAGTTCATTTGTCCTGACCATATCTTTTTCAGTCCTCATTTGCTGTTCAACACAGACAATTTTCTGTAAATGTGTCTGCCTTGACACTCTATTAAAATATAAGAGTGTATTTGGCTAATAATTAGTCATTAGTACAAAACTAGAACACACACATAAAGGAGAGCAAAATACTACAATATTATAAATAAAGTTGCATGGAATCTTACCTATTTCTAACCAAGAATGGTCAAAAAAAGCTGTTTTGTTCAACCATCATGGGCACCATACCTAACCCATTTTGTAGTCGGATCTTGTCTCTGCCCTCAGCTATGACATGTTGCTTTTATTCTCAATTCTGGAGGATGAAGAGCATTTAACAAAAGCTCTGGGGAGCTGACAAACTAACCCAGCCTTCTGGAAGCCAGGCCAGCAGATTGCAACACAGAATGCCAATCTATTAGTTTATAATGATGAGAAACCAGACCATTTTCCAATGACCCGAATACCTGTCCCTGGTCTCCAAGGAACCTGTTGTCCCAGAAACAGGCTTAGGAGACAGAATTGAGCACATTACTCCAGAAACACAAATGATAATTAACAAAAGTTATGTTTTGAAGACGATAAATAAAGTTTGTGTTTTAAAGGGAGTGTTAAGCATGCCTATTAAAACAGTGCTGTATAAAAAGAGAAACGGCAAGAAACACTAGCACTGAAGTTCATACTGGGATGTGGACAGTGGAGGGGGGAAAATGTTTAATTAAAAATAAAATGTCTAAAAATCAAATGAAAAGAGGTTCCTCTAGTAAGTTCCACCAAATATCAGTAAACATCAAACTAAAACAAAAAATTTGATATTTTTCTCTTCATATTTCTCAATTTCTCCAACATTTATGCCACCCATACCATCCATGTCTGACATTATAGTTTCAAACATTTGACACAGAACTACAGTGATAAGATTTCCCTTAAATTTGAGTATTTGGGGTAATTTTCTAACACATCACCACCAGAAAAGCCCCTAGGCACCCACAAAGTAAAATCAAAAGCCATTTATATAATTAAATAAAGTTATTACTCTGGAAAAACAACAAATGCTGAGAACAAACTGTAGTATAATTCCTGAGTAATTTATCCTTCCTCACTGATGTGAAGCACCAATTTAATAAATATTCCACTCCCACATCCATCGAGAACTTTGCCAGCCCACATGGTCCCACCGTGCAGCTTTATGGAATGTATTCAGACCGTGTAAGAACAGCACTCTCTCACCTGCCCTGGGCTGCCTGGACCTCCATCTCTGAAACTTGGCTGAGGCAAGGATGAGATGGGATGACTTGGTGATTCACAGCTTGCCTTTGAAAGTTTGAGATTTCCATGACACTAATCAGCATTGGCATGCCTGCCTGGTTTGGAGATACGTAGACAAATGAGATGATCTGCAAACTGCTACACCCGCTGACGTCTCTAGACTTAGCTGTTAGCAACCAGGCCAGCAGGACACAAAAGGAGCCTCCATCTACTCCCACCTGGTGTCCCAACACTGACCCACACACACTGTGCCCATCCTGCTTCTCAGTGTTCAGGGCCACCTCCTGGGAAGGCAAGAGGGGCAAGAGGGGCCACCTGTGACATGGGGTCCACCAGTCATGGTTACCCGTAACGTGGTCCACCTGTGACATGGTTCACCCATGATGAGGTCCACCCATGACAGGGTCTACCCGTGACAGGGTGCACCCATGATGGTCACCCATAACATGGCCCACCTGTGACATGGTTCACCCATGATGGGGTCCACCCATAACAGGGTGCACCCATGATGGCCACCTGTAACGTGGTCCACATGTCACATGGTTCACCATGATGGCCACCTGGGCATCATCCTGTCCACTGCCCCTTATCCTCATGTCCGGGGTGCAGCACCCTCTGGGGTTTGTTAGTTCTTTCCCTCACCCCACTCTGTGTACTTGTTGCCAAGTCTTACATAACAGGGACCCCATTATTAACTTACAACAAATAACTTTATATTCATGCAACTTCTACATTACAGACTTCAGAAAAGACTTGTCAAGTTCTGAGAGAAAAAGCCTTCAAGTTTTGGTTGGCATCTTGCTAGGAGTATAATTATTGATTCAGAATCAGCAACTTTACAGCATTTCCACCTTCCTTTTATGCCCTTCAGTTCAAAGGGGGATGAACACATCGCCAAGAGTGTAAGATAAAAGCAAAGCAACAGGGCGTGTGTCCAAGTAAGAAGGTAGAGGACAGAGATATTGGCAGTTATGAAGATGACGGGCCATCTGAAGGGCACACTGGGTGATTCTAATGCCAACTGCATGCCAGGGGCTTGTCTGAGCACTTTGCATACATTACTGGTTTAATCCTTGCAATATATGAGGTATAGAGAGCTGACAGATTGATAGATAGATGCCCATTTTCAGACCAGAAAATGGATGTAAAGAGAAGTTAAGTAACTTGCTTATGATCAAACCTTGAGGTAGGCAGGATTCCGCCCCAGGCCTGGAGTAAGAGCCCTACTACCAGAGCAGTAACTAGAATAAAAACCACTCCTTTCATCTGCCAGCAAATAGTAGTCCAGGACATGGCCAATTACATAGAGAAATTAACAACAGGGCCCCTCCTTCTGGGGGATATGTCCATCTCTCGACATCCCCCCCTTGCTTGCACTAGTCATGGGAGGAAGAAGCTTTCTGGAGGGAAGAGGGAGGCTGCTCTGTGACAGTCTCCACGGCGTCAAGGCACAGACCATTTTTAGTCTCCCTTCCCTGCTCCATGTCCCCGCTGAGTCCCACATGGCAGAGAATACAGGGAACAGATCTGCAGCATTCAGGGGGACTCAGCACAGAGCAGGGACCCAAAGCACCTGAACCCACAGTATTCCTGGGGTACGGGGTAGCCAGCCCTTCCTGCACACACTGACAGAAACCAGTCACTAACGCTGCGTATTGAGGCAACCTACAGGAAGGGGAAGGCACCTGCAGGTCTGGAAGGGCCCTGACTTGCAGTTCACACAGGCGGGTAGCAGGGGAAAGATCAGGAGATCCTGAATGAAACTGAACTTGACAGCAAGGGCTGATTTCCCTGGAGTCTGTTGGGGGAAAGGGAAGAAAGTGAACCCTCCCTGCGTTACTGCCAGCAGCAGGGCCCATGCTTTGCCGGCAGCTCTGAAGGGAACTTCTGTCCTTCTCCAGCCAGAAGACAGCCTGGTGATTTTCAGGTGAAGCGCACCTCTGAAAGTGGGCATTTCTGAAATGTTCCGGGTTAGGCAGACCCTGTCTGCGCAATCTCAGTCTCTGGTGGGTAGACCCAGGTTTGTGTAGGCCGTAGGTTGCTGCCTCAGGCTGGGTTGGATATCCTCCGCGAAAAACCTCACCGATTAAGGGTTTCAACAAGCACCAGCCACAGGCAAACGTAAGCCGCTTTGTCATTCAGTAAACCTATGTGCATGTTCTCATGTCTGCTTCTGGAACCCAGATTTCTCAGGTTTACAGGAGTCCTAATTAGCTGAAGTTAATAACATTTACACAAATCTCCACTGCTGCGTAAGCCTCTTACAGCCCGAGGACAGAACATAATCTTACATAATCACTAATCTTCCCCTACAATGGGCATCCATCTCGTTAGAAGCAAATGCCCCATTCTGGTGACCTGGCAGAAGGCAGAGGGGATCTGAGGGGATTCTGGCCGGAGCCTGAGTTATTTGAACTGGCAAAAGATGCTTTGGAGAACCCCAGACAGAACAACTCCCACGACTTTTCACCCAGACTCACACAAGACAAGGGTGATTTGCTCAAGAGCAAGATTTGGACCCATTTTCACCCTTGACTTGTAAATACTCTCATTCTGCCCACACCTTCCTGGACACCCTGTCTACCTGTGTCCGCCCACCATCTGTGTGGTCCAGGACCCAGAGGTGCTGACCCCACCCCAGGGGTGGTGGTGTAGGTGTGACAAGGCCTCAGCATTTGCTTGTCTGGAGGCTTTTGTCTTGAGCACAAGCCCAGAGGGGTAAATCCATCATTCACCAGGGCACCTCCTGCCCTGCAGGCGGGGAGGGGTCTGAGTGCACCCGAGCATTTTCCATCCTAAGGAGCATTGTAGGTACTTTTAGCATTCGCTATTTAATCCCAAAGAGAAGTCCATTTGAATCTTTCTTACTTGTATTTACTGGGAAAAAAACCATAGGCCAAATTTCCAGATAAATACAACAAAAAGCAAGAGAAGTACTTGCCCAGCAGCTTTAGGAGAGGCCCAGTGACCTCCACACCAGCGCACTAAGGCTGTTCTGTGTGACCAGCAGGATGTGGCAGAGGTCAAGAATGTGCCTTCTGACATCAGGTTCTAAAAGACACTGTGTGTTCAGCTTCCCCCCTTCCTCTCTCTCTCTCTCACTTACACACACTTTTTCTCTCATCACCCATTCTGGGGGAAGCCAGCTACCATGTCACGAGTGAGCAGCTCCATGGAGAGGAGCAACTTCTTATAAATCTTTTCTAAGAAAAAAAATAAAAATGCAAATCATAACATATCCATTAATGATAATTCCCCCAACCCAAACCACAAAACAGAAGAAAACTGCTAGAACATCCAAAAAATAAATATACATAATTTAAATATATATTAATGAGAATATATACACATACTCTGAATGGATATTATCTGAATATATGTTAAAACTAAAATCATAAAACTCCCATATATATAATTTGGAAATACACACATATGTATGTTGACCAAAGTTAATAGAAACTAGGAAAAAATATGGAAGCAAAAGACAGAAACAATCTTAGAAGTAGAAACAATCTTAGAAGTGAACAGGAATCGCAGAAGTGAATAGGAATCTTAGGAACAGGAATCTTACTTAGGGAGAATCATTTGAAAACCATGTGTAATGAAGAACATTGAAGAAAGATAACAATGAAGAAGAAAATAAAAAACAAAATTGTTCAGAGGGAAAGTGGCTGTAATGGGAGACAGAAAAAATATATATCCAAAATAGATATAAAGGCAGCTGTTGGATAAGTAAAGAAAAGGAATCAACATTTGAAACAGTAACCCAAGTAAATTTTTTTTTGAAAAAATAGGGAAAAACACAAATCTGTTGTTAAGTGTCAACAATAGATCAATGGGTAAAGAAAGCTCGGCACATACTACACAGCCAAAATCCCTTCACCTATGAAAAGGAGAAAAATCCTTCCGTTTATCACAGCACGGATGAGCCTGCAAGACACTGTGTTAAGTGAAATAAATTAAGCAAAGGGAGGTAAATGCTGCACGTTCTCACTAAAAATAATATGAAGAAGCCAAAAATAATTGATCTCAAAGAAGCAGAGAGAGAGTAGTGGTTCCTAGAGGCTGGGAAGGGTAGTGGGGGTGGAAGATAGGGAGAAATTAAAGGTTAAAAAATTCATAGCAGATATAAGTTCTAATATTATCAGCATTGTAGGCTGAATAAACAATAATATCTTATCTTCTCAAATAGCTAGGAGAGAATATTTTGAATATTCCCAACACAAATGATAAATGTTTGAGGTGATGGATATGCTAATTATCCTGATTTGATCACTATACAATGTGCATATCAAAACACCGCTGTGTACAATAATTATGTCAATCAAAAATACATTTAAAATCGAACAAAAAAGAACATCTTAATAGTAATGATCAAATTACATTATTAAAGAGGTTAGTGGAGGAGTCTGTGAACGAAGGAAACTCTCCCTCAGAAGTGCTGTGCAAAGGCTGTCATCCCACCCGCCACCTGGGAGGCACTGCCCAACCTCAGAAGTGCTGTGCAAAGGCTGTCATCCCACCCGCCACCTGGGAGGCACTGCCCAACCTCAGAAGTGCTGTGCAAAGGCTGTCATCCCATCCGCCACCTGGGAGGCACTGCCCAACCTCAGAAGGGCTGTGCAAAGGCTGTCATCCCACCCGCCACCTGGGAGGCACTGCCCAACCTCAGAAGGGCTGTGCAAAGGCTGTCATCCCACCTGCCACCTGGAGAGGCGCTGCCCAACCTCAGAAGGGCTGTGGAAAGGCTGTCATCCCACCCGCCACCTGGAGAGGCGCTGCCCAACCTCAGAAGGGCTGTGGAAAGGCTGTCATCCCACCCGCCACCTGGGAGGCACTGCCCAACCTCAGAAGGGCTGTGGAAGGGCTGTCATCCCACCCACCACCTGGAGAGGCACTGCCCAACCTCAGAAGGGCTATGGAAAGGCTGTCATCCCACCCGCCACCTAGGGAGGTGCTGCCCAACCTCAGAAGTGCTGTGCAAAGGCTGTCATCCCACCTGCCACCTAGGGAGGCGCTGCCCAACTTCAGAAGTGCTGTGAAAAGGCTGTCATCCCACCCACCACGGAGGGAAGACGGAGGCTGGGGATCAGCAGGGCATCATGGTGAAGGCTCCGTCCTTTCCACCTCCCTGTTGCGTATGCCCAGGAGGATGGGCTGCTGGTCTGGCTGTCTTGGGGCGGCAGGGGTGGAGGACATTCTGTGCATTGGGTAGACGGAGGCTGCCCAATGTCCCCTGTCTCCTGATCTCACATAGGCATTTACCCTTCTCCCATACTGTGAGATGAGGTCCCCTTTCCACCAGTTTATTCTCAAGAGGTAACACTGAATGTTTGACAATCACAAACTTCATTCAAATTCCATCCCAAACTCACTATTCTGTTTCTTCTTCCAAAATGAAAAACACATAAAATGTGAAGTGGAAGATAGTGACATGATTTGCTCCAGTACAGCCAGTTTAACTCATTTAACCTTCTTAGGAGAGAAAAATAAATAAAAGAACAACAAGAACATGTATTTCCTGGGCCCTTTGTTTTCCACTGACGACTCATTTGGTCTCCAGAAACCCTGCCTTTAGTTTGCAGGGTTTATAATATGCTAGAACCTCAGTGCATATAAACTCAGTTGACCGTTGAACTGTAGGGGTTAGGGGCACCAAACCCTCGCCACACACAGAATCAAAACTCCAAGTGTAATTTTGACTCCTCCAAAATTTAACTGCTAATAGCCTACTGTTGACCAAAGTCTTACCAAAAATACAACAGTTGACCACCACATACTTCATATATGTGTCATATGCTGTACTCTAACAACAACATAAACTAGAGAAAATAAGATGTTATTAAAATCATCATCACAGAAGACATTACTAACAGGGAGGGGAAACACACTTGCTGCTCACTGATCAGCAGGGCATCATGGTGAAGGCTCCGACCTTTCCACCTCCCTGTTGCGTATGCCCAGGAGGATGGGCTGCTGGTCTGGCTGTCTTGGGGCAGCAGGGGTGGAGGACAGTCTGTGCATAAGTGGACCCACGCAACTTAAACCCAAGGCATTCAAAGTAATGGAAAACAACCTGGGAGATGCTGGTTCTGTGGCTGTGGTGCTGTTCACTGTGCAGAGCAAATGTTCCAGATTCGGGTCGGGCTCTCACTCAGTTGTTTTCTACTGACGCCATGTATTTAAAATTCAGTGATCACAGTATCCTCCCGGAAATGCATACAGGAATGAACTGGGGGCCTGCCTCTTCACATTTTAGGACTCTCCTCGTCATCAAATTTCTGTGGCTTCGTGTCAGCCACATTTGGCCAAGTCCATGTTGCCAACCTTTGCTCCATTTCAGAAACCCACTGAGTCTGTGGTGTGAGGCTCATTTTTGATAAGCTAGTGGGGAAATGATTTTCAGGTAAGGAATGCATACAATGCATAGATTAGAGAACCATCGGTATTAGACACTCGGTGTAACAGCTATGAAGTGAAAAAGTAGTACTTTCACAGAGAAAGGATGAATTCGACAGGAAAAAATATATAGCAGGTCTTCAATTAATGTCATTTCATTCAGTGTCACTCTGTTATAACCCTGATGATAAGAAAAGTCAATTTCTGGCAGCTGCCACTAACGTTGGAGTGTGCTGTCTCCCCAGGTCCATGTGGTTTTCTGTGGCTGCTCAGCCTTCCTCACACAGCCTGGACACGCACCCACTAGGTGACCGGCTTCTCTAAATGGTCCCAGTCACACTGAATGTGGGGACACGTGTGGGAGTTTGCCCTGCCCCGGAAGGGCATCCTCTCCAGAGTCTGGGAAGAACCCTGGCCACTCTCAACCCTGAACTAGAATCTAGGTTGGAAAGTGAATGAAGGAAAGAATGAATGAATGAAGGCATATTAGTGTCAAGTGAAAATTAGCAAAGTCTGTAAAGGTCATACAAATACACAGCAGTAAGGAACACTGGGCACAAGCACTCAGCACCCTCTGTGCTGAGTCTGACCTTCCACCAAACCGCAAAGAAAAGGAGGGCAGGAAGAAACCACTGTGTTTCTGGGAAGACCATCTTCTGGATGGAGGCAAACTCCAGGGCTGGAGGAAGTAACAAGGCTCAGTCACTACGGTAAAGACGTTGTTGAGAAGTCTTGTTCATTGCGTTACATAGAATATAATTTTTTACAAGAATGTCTGGAGTAATTTCTTACCTGATAGTAGCCTCAGTTCAGTTTCAATTCTAAATAATTGATCAGTTATATCTCATGATTAATTGGAATTAATTTTCAATTGGAATATATATGAACCTACATATTGGAACATACTAGAAGTACTGGAACATAGAATATACATACATATTACATATGCACAAAGAACACAGAGGAGGCAACTTAAAAAATTTAAAAATCCCTAAATATTTCTCCTGATCTAAAATCTCTCTATGCCTGACCACCAGGTAAGGAAAAGAAAAGATTTGAGAAAAAAGGGCTGAAATGAGAAAAGATTCCTTCCTTAATTCTTCTGTGTAGCTCCCTCAGTCTTTTCCTCATTTTTAGATTTTCCTGTTGAAACCTTGCAGTTTATTACTCATTTATTTTGAAGTATGGTCTCCCTGTTCTTTTGAAATCCAGGTGACAGGTGACACCTTGACAGTAGGGCCACCTTGTCCTTATTTATGTTTACAGCCTCATTACCTAAATATGCCGGGCCGAAGTCCTGAATGTTTACTGAATGAATGTTCAAATGAATGAAAAGATTGTCCAATCTTAAAATGGTCAACATGGGCGGTGTCTGTGGCTCAAAGGAGTAGGGCGCTGGCCCCATACACCGGAGGTGGTAGGTCCAAACCCAGCCCCGACCAAAAACTGCAAAAAAAAAAAAAAAGAATGGTCACCACGAAGCCACCCTCTGAGCCTGCAGAGTTGAGCCACAACAGTTAATGTTGCTGTGTCTACCAGCTCAACAAGAACTGGGCAAACAATACTGTCTTCAGTATTAACATCAATGAGTGTCTCTTGAAAGTAAAAATCTATTACCTTCCACGTTCTTCACACCCAGGGTACCTGACACAGCATCTGGACTATCTGGGGCACTAGATGAATATTTTTGAATTGAAGAAAAACTATTTAATCATTATTATCAGGGTCTGACCATGAAAACCACAAAAACATCCAGTCCACGTGGTCAAATGACCTATACTTACTGAAGAAAAGATCCAAATATTGTTGATAAAATTACCTTTTCTTACATAGGAAATTTTTCTTGTGAATTATTAAGTAGTCTTCAGTCAAAAACAGAAAAGATCTTTATTATTTATTGTCCTGTAACAAGCCTTATGTTTAGTGTTGTAAGCAGCATGCTGTCCGCTGATGAAAGTGATCTAGCTATAAATCAGATGGATATTAAAAGTGATGTGGAGAAAACGTAGAATGTGTAGATTCTAGTCCCATTATACATTCTTACAGTGGTTCTCAGAAATGTTTATCATCATATGCTTGGAAGTTAGAAAGTACAGCATAAGAGAGACACCACTTTTTAGTTTAATTTCCTCTGAGCATGTCATTTGTTTTTTAAAAAAATATGGCGTCCTTATCCAGAGAAATAGAAAGAAGCAGTGAGACAGATGGAGGGCAGCGAAGGAGACTTTGCTTGGATCGAGGTGAGCCGGGCTCTCTGCTCCCCTCTCACGGTGCCCATGCTGGAGCACTGGATTCCTACAGAAAGCACAAAATCTTCTGGACTCCATCCTTTCTGCAGAGCTTACTAGACCTCTGTCTCATCCTTCCGGGGGCTTCTAGGACCACTTTATCTCCCAAAGTGATAACTAGCTGGTGGTTTATGTTCATATGTCTTCTGAGAAGGATGGCCCATGTGTTACCGCAAACTCATATGTTATGCTACATCTTAACACAGTGAATAGCACTGGTGCCATCTATGAAGACAATGATTAGAATAGTAGCTCACAACACTAGTGCAGACTCTGCTATCTTAAATCATATGTATTCTGTTTTCTTTGGAGCTGGTCCACTGGCATTAGGAAGAAAATGAGAAATAGAAAAAGACAGGGGAAAATACTCTTAATAGAATTGTCTGTAGCTCTTCCAGATCCTGGTCTAGGCAAAGAATTTATTAATAAGACCATAGTGGCCATCGGCCATCACAACCATCCACCAACAACAAAAATAAGTAAATGGCACTTGAATAAATTAAAAAGCTTCTGCACAGCTATGAAAAAATCAGCAAAGCAAATAGAAAACCTACAGATGGGAGAAAATACTCACTAGCTAATCATCTGATAAAGGGCTAATAACCAGAATCTACAAAGAACTCAACAAATCATCAAGAAAAAAACACCAAGAAGTAGGCAGAAGACATGAATAGAAACCTTTTAGAAAAAAATGTGCAAATGGGCAGTGAACGATGCAGAAATCTCAACATCACTAATTACAGAGAGATGCACAGGAAAACCCCAGTGAGCTATCGCCTTACCCTGTTAGAATTGCTTTGATTAAACAGTCCAAAAACAACACATTTTGCTGTCATGGAGGCAGAGGGAAAGGAAGGCTTAGACTCTGGGGTTGGAATGGCAGATTAGTACACCCTAGTTGGAAAACAGTCTGGTGATTCCTCAAAGAACTAAAAGTAGACCTATGGCAGCACCTGTAGCTCAGTTGGCAGGGCGCTGGCCATACACACCTTGGGTGATAGGTTCGAATCCGGCCCAGGCCTGCTGAACAATGACAAATGCAACCAAAAATGAGCCAGGCATTGTGGCAGAGACCTATAGTCCCAGCTACAAGGGAGGCTGAGGCAAGAGAATCACTTAAGCCCAAGAGTTTGAGGTTGCTGTGAGCTGTGATGTCACAGCACTCTACCCAAGGCAACAGTCTGAGACTCTGTCTAAAATAAAATAAAAGTAGACCTACCATTCAATCCAGCAATCACACTACTGGGTATCTACCCAAAGGAAAAGAAGTGATTTCATCAAAAAGACACCTGCACTTGAACGTTTACTGCAGCAAAATTTACAATTACAAGAATGTAGAATCAACTCAAGCGCCCATCAGTTCATGAGTGGATTAACAAAATGTGGTACATGCCTACAGTGGAGTACCACTCAGCCACGAAGAGGATGAACTAATGCTTCTTGCAACAATGTGGATGGAACCGGAGACAACTATCCTATGTGAAGCACCTCAAGAATATAAAAAGAAATACCACACGGACTCGCTTTAAAATTAGAACAAACTGATGAGCACACATGAGCACAGAGGGACGTAAAACTCAGGGGAAATGGAGCAGATAGAGCAAGGAGGTTCTGGGCAGAAACCTGCCTAATGAGTACCGTGACCACTCCCTGGGTTATGGGCACAGCCACAGCCCTGACCCCAGCATAGTACATGCAACCGAAAACATTAGTACCCCTATAATATTATGAAACAATAAATAAACAAACATATACATACATAAAAGGAATTGTCTGTTATCATCTTCTTTAAACATTCTTTGACCCGTGCAAAGGTGGAATTCTTTTCTAAGGTTTTGCATTTGCTTCATATTGCTGGTGGTTATAAGAAACTTTTTAATATGCGTCTTGAACAGTAGATATAAAGAAATTGAGTCAAAATTACTATGTGCAATAAAAAGAGTTCCCTGCAAGGATCTCGCTGTTGTTGGTGAATAACACAGCCTTCTGGGTAAGCACATAAGGTAGCAAATTCTTGTGGAAACCTCCTAAAATGCTTTTGTAAAATATGGTGCATTGTTCTTGTGACCAGATCAGTTTTCAGTTCAAGTGATAATATTGTGTGAACTAATATTCTTGATGCCATTTCAATTTTAGGATTTACTTGTGGCATCTTCACCTTGAGGGAAATTCCCGACAGACAGCTGCGCTGCCCTGTGGACCCCATGGCTGACCCGAGTAGCAGCAGCAGACAAAGAGCCCTTTACCACCCATCGAGACACAGCGGCCTCTTTGTTTGTTTGCTTGGCTGCTTTTTTACAAGGCTCACACATAGGAAATATGAATAATTTCCACCGTAAGAATTTCTTTCTGCATTATTTCTAAAGCAAAGAATTATTTGGGCTTTGCTTTGTTTGTGTACATTTAATATTTACTATATTAAAATAGCTTAGACCACAACATGGGGAAAATTAATTGTTAGAGATTTCATCATAGCTTCAACTATCCCAAAATCTTAATTCTGACAGACATTTCATTTTTCTAAACTGGACATTCTGCAGAGATAAATGAAGACAGATGGCATCACCTCGAAGCCGGTTATCCTGATGAAAGAGCTCAGGGAGTCACAGCTGTAAGCAACGGTGGCCTTTTGACATCTTACATGTAGACAGGTTTGGGGAGAGGAGAGGCAGTGTGTTAGCCCAGCTGCTCCTCTGATACGAAGGCTGGCAGCATTGCTAGGATTATTTTTTGTCTAAACTCTGCATCCCATTAGTTCTGATATGAAAGGCTGATCTTGTGACTCTAATGTATTCAGGTTTCTGCCTCCGGGAAAAGGTACAATCTTGATTGAGCAAGGTAGAATTCAACACCGTTCCGTCCACATGATCTAAAACCTCAACGCTGATTGTGTCATGTCCTATAGTTTAAGAACCCAGTCGAGTTTGTTATGTCAAGTAATATCTAATCAGCAAAGAGTAAAAATAATGACAGTGGGCCTATCTGAAAAATAAAAGCAATTTGGGCACCTGTACCTGTCAGGCTATTAATGTGGGGAACGAATGCCCAGGGTTGTTTTCCTGACACTGGATAAACATTCCAGTGGGCAATGATAAATTGGAATGGGAGAAAAAATCTCTTATCTCTACATAGACTATAAAGCACTTGACAACAGTTCCTACACTCTCTGCGTGCAGTCAGATAAAGAGCACACGATTAGTTTCCCTGGGAATCTTACACTGAGTGCTTTTGCCTCATTCTGAATGAATATTTTTGTTCAAATAGCCAAATGCCGTAGATAACACTTAGAAATAGACTATGTAAAAAATGGTAGCATTGATGAGAGTGAGGTCGTTGTAGAAAGATTCAGGGAGCATATTGGACGTCCTCAGGAATGATTTTAAGGGCCCAGACTGGCACAGGCTTTAAATGCATCAGGGTGGGGATTAAAGGGCGCAGGCAAGTCCCTTCAATGCTGAGGTGATGTGTCCATCAGCTGCTAGACGAGCACTCGCTGAGAAATGAAACCTGAAAGCTAAAGTAAGTAACATATGGGATGTTACAATTAATTATCATTCTACTCATTAGAGTGTGCATGATGAACAAAATGCTGTAATTAAGATTATTTATCAAATGAAAACAGGAAATAAAATACTTATTTGCTGAGTGATATTTTTATCAATGTTACCAATCAAAATATTTGTCCTCTCTCTTTTGCCTAGAAAACAGTAAAAATGATATAACTAGTGCAAGCCTCAGTTTCTTCATCTCTAAAATAGGAGAATAACAATTGAATAACAAAATGATTGGTCTCAATAGTAGGGAGGAGGCCAGTTATTAATCTGGGCCCATGTACGCCTTCCTGCATTCTGAGACCTCGTGGGGCAGCACCTGGCTTCCCCTGACACACTCCAGCCTCGCTGAGCTGGTTTGCTCGGTGATCAGGTCTGAGCTACCTTTTACATGGGCCACTAGGAAAGATTTGAGACAGACTCTGTTATGGCCCACCATTTCCCCTTCAGAAACACATGGCAGAGCCCTTCTGACTCACCTGCATGGTCTGCTCCTGTGGGCAGCATCATTTGTTTATGTCCATGTGGGTTTTATGTTTCATGATTTTTGTGGTCTCTCTCAAAACTGTTATAATGACCCGCTTAAGAAGCTAAGACATGAAACCTGTTAAATTAGGCTTTTCCTGTCAGAATATCTGCTGCAGACAACAGGTTTCAAGCATCTCTGTGTTCTAAGAGACACCCAAGCCCTGATGGACAGGTCAGGGATGGGATGGTCAATCTCTGGAGCCACCCCTAGTCTGTGTTCAGGGGACCAATCAGGAAGGACAAAAACCAATGGTGAAGGGGCCATTTGGAGATTGTTTTTAACAGTATAATTATGTCCCCTGCCCCATCAAGGTGAAAGCCGCATTTCTCCTCATTCAAGCCAGGTAAAGGGAAGTGTAGCACTTTCCTGGACAGTTGATAAGACATGGAAGCCGAGAACCTGGCCCTCACTGGGCAGATGGAGCCACCTGACACTGGCAACCAGAGGGCACGTTGTTGCTGGGCTCCCTGCACTCTGCCCAGTGGACGCAGCTGTGCTCTCTCCTACATTCATGACAACAAAAAATGTCTTCAGACATCACAGAGCAGCCCTGGGGCCAGCCTGCCCCCATTTGACACCACCAGCCATCAACTGCATCAGGCACTGCTGAATGGTCACATGCACTGTGGTCAGAGAAGTGACAAAGGTTTGGCAGGAGGGGGGTCACTGGTACCCTGACTGCAGCTGTTGCAGTGGAGGGTTGAAAAGGGAAACTGCTCTGAGCCAGGCTGCAGAGTGAGCAGGAATGAAGGCCTGCGGGTGGGAAATATGGGCCACTCTTTACCAGTGTCTAACTGTGACTACAACAGACAATTGGAATTTGAGCTGGGAGGGCACTGAGATAAAGGGACGGGATGTGAGAGCCTGTTAGTGTTCTGACAGGAGGAATGAAGGCAGGAATTCAGGAGAATGAGCATGGACACTCCGGCTGTGGCCCCGGAGTGGGAGATGAAGGACGCTGCAGACCCTGCAGTGTGGGGGCTCCTCTGTGGGGGAGGATGGGTTCCAGTCCTCCCTCCCAGTCCCTTCCTCCCAACGCACACCTGCAGCAGCACAGCACGAGTGTCCTGTGCAAATGCACAGCCAGTTTCTGTAACTAAACATGATGGAAAGTTTGACCACCTTCAAGACCTTTATGGGTCATCCCCCCCAGCTCGTGCCATCCCCACCTCCCGTTGCTGACACATCTTTGCCCTTTTCCACACACTCCCAGTCCAAGGCCACGTTACCTCCAGCCCATGTGGATGTTTCTTTGGTTTCCTCGTGAACACTATTGCCTGAGAACTTGACCAGATCCTTATTATAATCCCCCAGTCATACAAAATTTTATCTATAAATTTCTTTCTGCAATAGCAAACTAAACTTAAAGATACTGTGTGAGTTAGATGCTCATGGGCAAGATGAAATCATAGGGTGTTGTATTGGTCAGGGCTCTCCAGAGAAACAAAACCAACAGTGTCAGAGGGAGAGATTTATTTTGAGGCAATGACTCACACACTTATGGAGGCAGTCGGCTGCAGCCCCAGAAAGCACTGATTTTTCATTTAGAGTTCAACATCTAGAAGGGCCAATGTCACAGTTCAAGGCAGACAGGTGGAAAGCATTCCTTCCCATGCAGAAGGGTCAGCTTTTTATCTACCCAGGCCCTGTTGGATAAGGCCCCCACACTGAGGAGAGCCACCTGGGCACACAGTCTACCAATCCAAAGGTTTATCTCATCCAAAACACCTTGAGAGACAAGCTCAGAATAATGCTCGATCAAATATTTGGGCACTCTGTGGCCCAGTCAAGTTGACTCACAAAACTACCCATCACATGGGCACAAAGGAGCAAACTGGAATACAAACAGCCTGGAGCTCTGTCACTGGGGCCATCTCTGTCCTACTCAGCCATTGGCATTGCTGGCTGAGAGCTTCACCATGTGCATCGGACCAAACATTTATGTCCTCCCAAAACATAAGATGAAATCCTAACCCTCAGGTGATGGTGTCAGAAGGTGGGACCTTTGGGAAATGATGAGGTCATGAGGGTGGAGCCCCTGTGAAGGGGATTAGTGCCCTTATGGGATCCCAGAGAGCCCTCTCACCCCTTCTGCCTTGTGAGAACACAGCAAAAGGATGGATGTCTATGAGCCATGAAGTGGCCCCACCAGATCCCAAACCTACCAGCAACTTCCCTGATCTTATACTTCCTAGGCTCCAGAACTGGGAGAAATAAATTTCTGCTGCTTATTAGCCACCCAGTCTACTTCTCTGTAGAACAGAAGAGAGGGCAGGAAACGGAGTGAATTTACCTGTTGTCTTTCTCTCCCAAACTATTTACCTACAACAAAAATCTAATGCATTCCTCTGGCAATTTATTGAGAACCCATGCTGTTCTAGGTCCCATTCTCTCCATACGATGTTCATCCCTGAGCAGGAAAATTGGAGAATTCTGTCCTCTGGGCTTTCATATTCAGATGGAGGTGGTAGTGGCTTGAAGATAGAAAGTAACAAAACCACAACATATTCATATTATAGCATGATAAAAGATGATGAGTGCCGTGAAGAAAAAGAGAAATAAAATGTACAGTGGAGGCCAGGTGTGGGGGCTCACACCTGTGATCCCAGAACTCTGGGAGGCTGAGGCAGGAGGATCACTTGAGCTCAGGAGTTCCAGACCAGCCTGAGCAAAGTGAGACCATGTCTCTACTAAAAATACAAAAACTAGCTGGACACTGTGGCAGGCACCAGTAGTCCCAGCTACTTAGGAAGCTGAAGCAGGGGGATCACGTGTGCCCAAGAGTCTGAGGTTGCTGTGACCCAGGCTGACATCACAGCTCTCCAGTCTGGGCAATAGAATGAGACTCAAACAAACAAAGAAAAATAATAATGACGACAAAAATACAGTGGGTGGATGGGGTGTGTGAGAACAGAGACGGAGAGCGAGGTGACTCCAGTGTTTGCTATGAACAACCCATGGAAACCTGCGTGTGCATCTATTACATTTTTCTCACTACTTTTCAGTGAGTGTCAACTATTTGGGGTGAAACATGGGCTGGCACAACATTGCCCTGACTGTCAGACGGCATCCACTATGAGCCACGTTCATCAGAGAAGAAATTCTATAACCTAAATCCATCTAAGGACACTGTGAGGGGTGACTAGAGAAAGGGGCAAAAGTGTGGAGTAGGTGGCAAAAGCCGTCTCCAGCTGAGTTAGTACCATATTCAACAGCTTACGGATTTCCCGAGACCCCTTCCTGGTGGGACACGTCCCCTGCACCCTGCCTTGCCTGGGCCCTGCTGACCTCTGACTTCACATTTGCTTCCTACCCTGCTGCAACTGGTTTCAACTTAACTGTCTCCTGACAATCTGTTTGCTATTTCTGTTACTAGAGGGACAACTTATCGTGTTCCATTTCTTTAAATGATGTTTCCAACCTTATGCCTCAGTTTCTAATTTGTCACAAATGCCTTTGTTCTACATTATATTTTAATCCTCATCCCCGGTACCAGCCTCAAATGCTTCTTGATTGGAAGGGACAACACGGCCTCTTGAGCACGGGTGTGGTTTGTACCACTCCATCTAGTTGAATCAGATCCAAACCACAAAGCTGTTTGAATCCATTTCAGACTTTTTTCTCTAACAGCGAGTGGCACTGAAGGGACTACATCATTCCTTGGTGGCGACATCCTGAACAGACTCACCTGATATCCACACAAGCAAGGGCTGAGCGCCAGGTGCAGACTGGGCTGCATTGGGCGTCCTGGATTCTCATTCAAGAGCTTCTTCTCATCCAAACCTGGCAGTAGTTTGGTTCCCTAACCAACTTCCCTTCACTGGTTTCCTGGGATAAGAAGCTTCCAAGCCTACTTGTGAGGTTAAAAAAAGGAGGGGGAGGGAATTTCTCCTTGAAAGATGGAGCCTTTGAGATTGGTGAGACCACATTCTCATCTACCATGTTATTCCATATTGCCCACACCTGCTGAATACACTGCATATCATCTGCTAGTTTAAAATACTGTATTTCTTTTCCATCACAATACAAGGAAAAAACAGAGCAAAATATATCGAGATGAAGAAAGTCAGTTCCTCAACCTAATCCAAGTTCGTCCTGATGAAAGTTCGAACATTTTCAGAGTCCTCTTTCACAAAACTATCAGTCAGCCATCATAACACAAAAAGTGCTAAGAAATGGGAAAGATATTACACATCGTTGTTTCCTTAAGGCTCACAGTCCAAATAAGAGAATAGAGCATGTTTTCATGAAAAGTTACCTTCTCATAAGTAGTGAGACATATATACCACAACTGAGAGAAAAGCACAGATGACTTCAATGTGAAGTGATTAGTGTAGGATAAACAGAATGGATGGCAGAGATTCTGCAGCCTTAAAAGTTAGCTCTGGGTGAATTGATGGGAAAGGGGTGCCCAGATGCACAGACGGCAGACAGCAGCAGCAGAGTCAGCAGGGCTCAGCGGCTCCTGAACACGGCACGTGGCTGCTGAGGTCACACAGTTAATCACTTCACCCATTCATTTGGTAATCCATTATTGCAATCAATTTTATCTCTCACCATGTTGAAAATTTAACTTGTAATACATTAAAAACTTAAATGTAAGATCCCAAACCACAAACCTATCAGAGACACAAGCACAGGGGACAGTTCCCTGACATTGGCCTAGGACAGATTATTTGGATAAAACCTGAAAAGAATAGGCAATCAAAGCAGACTCACACAAGTGGAGTTATAGCAAAGAAACAATCAGCCTATGGTCTGGGAGAATGATTTGCAAACTATATATCTGATGTCCAAAATAGATTTAAAAAAAAAAACCTCAACTTAAAAATAACCCACTTTAAAAGTGGGCAAAACCCCTGAATAGACAGCTCTTAATAGAAGACATACAAATGGTCAACGGGGCACTGAGAAAATGTTCAAGGTCACTAATGATCAGGGAAATGCAAATCACAGCTAATATGACAAGATATTACGTCTCTCCAGGAGGGATGGCTGTCACAGAAAAGGGAAAAGGTGGCCCTGAGACCGAGGGCAGGAGAACTGACCAACTGCTTGTGGGAAAGTAAGTTAGCACAGCGTGTGGGAGGCAGTCTCTGAGTTCTCCCAAAGCTAAACCAGAACTGCCACGTTCTCCAGCAGCCCCACCACTGGATATACACCCAGAGAAAATCAAATCAGTATGATCAAGACATACCTGCACTCCTGGCTATGTGGCAGCACTATTCACAATAGTTGTGACAGGGAATCTGTGCAAATGTCCATCAAAGGATTAGTAGATACAGAAAATGTGGTACATACCCTCAATAGAGTATCATTCAGCCGCAAAAAAGCACTGCAATCCTGTCCTCTGAACATGCAATGTGGGTGAAGCTGAAGGGCGTGGTGTGGGGCAAAATAAGTGAGGGGCAGAAGGCCAATCCTGCAGCACCTCACCATGGTGGAGTCCACAATACTGTTCTTATAGAAATGGAGAGCAGCAGCCACCAGAGGACAGGGGGGGACACAGGGTCAGGCTGTTAGAGACGCAGCTGCAGCCAGGAGGATGGGTGTGTCCTGGGGGCCAGTGTCCAGCACCGTGGCTGGAGTAGCTGCAACGTATTATACATTTCAAAATAGCTACAATAGAGGTTTCTGAATGTTCTCATCACAAAGAAACAATAAATTTTGAAGCAAAGAATATTCTAATTACCTTGATTTAACCAGTGTGTAATTTATACACTTAACACAACATGACTTTGGACCCCATAAACATGTATGACTATATGTCAATCATACATTTTTTAAAAAAGAAAAAAAATCAATTGACCATAGATGCGTAGATGGATGAATTGATGGCTACATTTTTATTTGT
This sequence comes from Galago senegalensis, assembly GCA_963575145.1. Lineage (NCBI taxonomy): Eukaryota > Metazoa > Chordata > Mammalia > Primates > Galagidae > Galago > Galago senegalensis. The sequence continues at coordinate 17,486 of CAUYTI010038068.1, read as the reverse complement.
ATGCCAGCACCACCTTCTTGATTATCATAACTTTGTAGTAAGTCTAGGAAATGGAAATAAATTTTTCTAGTGAATGTGTTTAATTGAGTTGGCACCATGTTGAGTTGGTGCAAGACATGCAGGTGTGAACCATGCAAGAATGATCCCTGCCCTCGGGGAGCTTGCAGCTGAGGGGAGGGGACAGAGCTAGACAAGTTTGCTAATTAATAAATCACATGCTGTGTAAAGAGGATGCTGTAAAGGGCAGCAGCGGGTTCTGTAAGATTAAAGGTGGGAGGGGCACCCCATAGACAACTGGGGATCAGCACTCCCAGAGAGGGAACAGCCAATGCAAAGCTCTCTGGGGAGCAGAGAACTCACTGTGCTGGGACTGTGACAGGAGGCTGGGGTGGCCGCACGTGGACAGGGACAGGAGCATCTCAGCAGCACAGAGAGGGGCAGTGGGGGGCACAACCTGCCTTCCTCAGGAAAGGGGCCGGCACAATGTGGGGAAGAGCTTTGTTTTCATTCTAGAAGTACCTGGAACACATCAGAATATTTTAGGCCAGAACGTGACATCTTAAATTCATGTGACAAAGAGATCATTCACATTGAAGTGTGAGGAATAGGATGGAGGAGCAGGAAAGGAAGCCGAGAAACCTGTTCTGGGCCTACTGCCAAAGTACAGAGGTGAGACGCTGGCTTTCTGAGGTTCCCGGACAAGTGGCCATAATTTTGGTGTTAGAAGTGATGCTTGACAATGTGCCAGGGCAAGACAAATCCTTTATTCTCTCTCTCTCTCTCTCTCTCTTCCTGAAATGAAATCTCTGACTACATTTGCAGGCACGGAGGAAGAACAGGTGGTGAGGAAATGCTGAGATGAAAGTCTCAAGGAGGGGCTGAAAGAATAAGATCTTGAAGGAGGCAGAGATGCCGGTGGGGAGGTCACATCTTTGGACCGAGGGTGTCTGTACTTTCAGAGGGCTGAGGGAGACAGACAAATGGCTGAGGGAGGAAAGCGTGAGGTCATGATAGACCCAGGAATAAGCTCCATCCTGTCCTGTCATGACACTTCTCTGCATTTCTCCACCAGCACTGGGATGGCCCAAGAGGAGGGGGCAACTTGCTGGAGGTCGATGCACCAGGACCGTTCATGATTTGGAGGGGGTGATGGAACCAGAGTGGAGCAGAGCTCAGAAACAAGGAGCACTGCTTAGGAATCATGCTGGGCTAACTTTCCAGAGGCACCCAGGAGAGCCAAGAGCCAAAGGTCCCTTCTCCTTCCCCACCACAGCCAAAAGGTAGAAAGGATTCTCCTTGTAGGAAGGACACTCCACAAGGCGGCATCAGCATGGCCTGGCGAGTTTTGGATTGGGAGAGGAGCTGCAGACTAGGCAGAGGTTCCCAGTTGGCTCTTCCACAAGGAGAATGTGAGGAGCAGAGCTTCTGCCCCAATAATTCGGGGTGGGAGGAGCAAATTCAGAGATTTGGAAATAAAGTATTGTTAACTGGAGGGCTTCTATAAGTAACAGGAGAATTTAGCTACTGGAGTGTATGAAGTTGACCAGCCCTAAATTCCCCTTGCAAAGTTGCCATAATTTTCTAGGGAGGACTCTGGGGTGGGCAGCAGTCGGTCAGTCTGCAAGAAAGAAAAGGTGAAACGGCAGATGCTTCCTGTCCCACCCCAGAGCTGAGGTCTGTGGTTCCCAGAACCTGTGTTCTTCTGAGTTCTCTCTCTCTCCTCAGTTCTCCAAGCCCTGTCTGCCTACATTTCTGTCCCCACTTCCCTAGATCCTATAGAGGAACTAGCACACCTCTCTGGAGAGAAGCCAGGTCTCCAAGTCCTCACTGATGGGTCACTGCTGGAGAAAAATGACACATTTGTGACTCAATTACCTTTCCTTACCCTGAAACTACAGTGATTTGAGGGAAAGGGGGTTTTACTACAGCTTTAGCTGATGACCACTCTCAGTAAGGGAGAAATAAATCAATCCTAAGCAAAAAACAAAAATCTTGCTGGATAGTTGGGGCGTGTCACATCCTCCAAGTGAGGTTTTCAGGGTCAGAGTACCGTTTCAGCCTAGTTTGTTCTTTGCTTAAATATTCTGCAGTCTCTTTAGAGCTTAGTCATTCTTATAATGTTGCCATTTCATCTTCATTCAGTCTAAAACTGTGGCTACTCTGAAACGTTACAAGGTAGGGACAACTCAGAATGCTGGGCAGGCGGTGTGGTGGTTTTGGCGGTATGTGGCTCTATTAAGTAAAGTCAATTTAGTACTGGATAAAGGAAAAGACTAAATTAGACTCAGGGTTGGCAGAAATAGTCTCCCATCTGGCAGTGTAATTACATACTACCTTGACCTAGCAGTCCTTGCTGCTCTGAGCACTAAGATTCCTTTGGAGTGGGGGGGGGGGGGAGTGAATCAAGGTTTAGAAAATACATGATTTAGAATTTCTTCTGTAGCATTTTGAGAAATCAGTTATATAATTTTTGTTCTAATACAGCCCTTTACTTTATAATTAAATGAAACGTCAGCCTCCTCATGAGCGTGAGCACTTTACAGCCAGATAAACAGATGAGGTCTGCACGCCCGTTTCCACCCATGACATCAGACCTATTTCAACTAGGTCACTGATTCATACCCTCTCTGGCGTCCTCAGTCCGGAGGATTTTTTCCTTCTTTTAAAGGGTCAGTCTTAGTTGGTGCTGACGTGCGGCATTTTCAAAGACGCAAAATGGTCTTTATTACAACCCCGACTTCACCTTCTGTGCCAGCAGGAAATTTTATACAGCTCTCAGCTCCCGGGTTAGAGCAGCGCCAGGAAGCTGGGTTCGGACACGGTGCGATGCTGCCCCCTACCGGCAAGGTGTGTCCCGTCCCCTCCGCCTGTCAGTTATTTTTCCTGTTGTCACACTCAGCCTTTCCTTTAAATCCATAAAGAGTTAGGTTTCCTCTTTATGTTTTAAAACTTCAACGAGCTGGACTTAGAATCAAATGAAATCCCATTTGAATCTCTGCGAGTTAAACTCTGTAAGGCCTTGCCCCTGGGGGGTGAAATCACTGCAGCAAGACAGTGTCCTCCTTACTGTCAAATGAGAGGATAACAATTACCCAGGGTGTCCGCAGCCCCTCCCTGCATGGCCCCCCACCCTGGCTGCCTCGCCTGGCTCGCTTGGTCTCCAGAGTGTCCCAACCATCGCCAGACCCTGAACTAAGCCTTTCCACTCACCTCAGAGGGTACCAAGCTCCCAGGCAACCAAATAAATAGATTGCTTTTAAACAGAAAATGACACTGATTGTCACTAAATATAACAAGTGCCTTATGTACATTTCATTGGAACAGCAAGCTCAAATTAGCCTGTCAGAATCTCACTATTCCTGATGCCAGCATGTCAAGTGACACAATTAGCTCAAGAGAATGAAGAAAAGGCTTGTCAGAGTCCTCAGAGCGTCTCTTTTCTGAGTTCCACCCCTTTGCACGGTGCCTGATTTAATTCAAATTCATTTCATGGTTGAAAGTGTGTGTGTGCATGTGTAAGCAGGTGCGTGTGTGTGTGTGCATATATGTGTGTGTGCGTGTGTGTAAGCAGGTGTGTGAGTGTGTGTGCATATATGTGTGTGCGCGTGTGTGTAAGCAGGTGTGTGTGTGTGCGTGTGTAAGCAGGTGCGTGTGTGTGCATGTGTGTGCGTGTGTGTAAGCAGGTGTGTGTGTGAGTGTGCGTGCATATATGTGTGTGTGCATGTGTAAGCAGGTGCGTGAGTGTGTGTGTGCATGCATATATGTGTGTGTGCGTGTGTGTAAGCAGGTGTGTGTGAGTGCATGTATGCGTGTGTGTGTGTGTGCTCATGCTCATGTCTTACCTTTCAAACTTCAAAGCATTCATACAGGGAAGAATTTGAGTAAAATCAGTATATTTTTTATAAGTCCCCAAATACTTTTTTGCCCCATTTTACTTCCCTCTGCAAATGAGAACTTATCAAAGGCCGAGTACTAGTCCTTTGTGAGAAAAACAAAGTATGCTGAGAAAAACGTAAAATTCATGTGCACGCTGGAAAGGTCAAAGCTTTAGGAATACTGGCCCTGCATGGCTAAACATCCACCAAATCTGGAGGCTTCAGGACTATCAACAGCAAGTTCTCAGAACGCAAGAAAACAGAACCATATTTGTGTTCAATGCTGAATCAGAATAAGGGTCGCTTGGGTCCCTCGTCCTGCCTCCAGGGATCCTTAGTATGATATTTGATCCTTCAGAGAGCATCTTAAACACGCGCTCCTCCCAGGTGAACTCCTGGAACAAAACAAACCCACACAGGTAGGAGACTGTTTTTTGAGAATGATATGCACACCCCACCTGCAGTGAGAATGGGAATTGTTGCAGATTTTGCCCCTGAGGAGTGTGGAGAGCTCTTCCCGGGATGAACACCGAAGATGCATGTGGGGCAGGCAGAGCGCAGGCCTGGAAGGGGGGAGTTCAGGGCTGAGACGCAGAGAACAGGGAGGGCTCCCCGGCCTCCCCGAACCCTCCTGTCCTTCCCCTGTGGGTCCCTGGCTCTGGACCTCAAAACTCCAGCGCAGCCCTGGACCCTCTCTGAGGGGTTGCTGTGGAGGCAGAGAAAACCCTATATTCTGAATATAGGATTTGAATAAAAATGAGCAAGTATAATCTAATCTGCTTGGGGTTATTTTTTTAATTTTCGAGGGAAAAAATAAATAAATGTGCCTATTTCCTCCCAATTTCCCTAACCCAGCATGAAAGGGAGTCTGCTAGGCCTCTGTTGCTCCGCAGCCCTGGGGCTGGGTGACCTGGCCTCCTCACGGCTTTCAACCTGACCCCACAGCAAGCTTGTGTCACCCGGCCCAGCGTTGGCCTCAGCACTTACAGAGGAGAGTAACACAGCAGGTGACTCAAGGCCACAGAGACACAGAGCCCAGCAGGTAACACTAGCCTAAGAGGGCCTGAGAGGGGCCACCCGCAGGCCTGTCCCCAGGCTTCCAGAGGATGCCCAGAGCTGGGCAGTCTGGATGGTCGGTCACTCTCAGACAGTCTGCAGGGTGCTGGCGCACAGAAGCGTCACCTGTCCTCGGGGCGGGATGGAGTGCAGCGTCCTCACACCTTCACACAGCAAATCCTGCTCAGCAGGGCAGCAGGTGTGGCCCAGAGAGGCTAACACCTAATGTTCAAGGGCTGCTAAGAATCACAGCAAGAAGAAATGCCAGCTTCCGCCCTGCCTTCAGAGGGCTGTCGCACCCGAGCATGGTTTTACCCCGTGTGACCAGTGTGCCCCAAATGCCTTGAGAAAATAACTCTGAAACTAGGTATGAACATTATTAATTGTGCATATTTGCTTAAAGAAAAAAATCATGAGCGGCACACATACACACAGAAAGGAGCGCAGTACTCAGAGCCCTCATTTGGTCTGGGAGCAAATCAGCTTACGGGTCCACCGGCCACGAACAGCCACTGCTCCGGGGACTGGGACTGCAGACTCACAGCCCTACAAGCCATGGAGCCCGCCAAGTGCCAGCCCAGACTGACTAGGGGTTAGTAGAATGGGGCATCACCGTGCAAAATGTCTGAAATTATCGTTAGTTCCTGTTTGGGGGAGACAGTCCGTATCCTCTAGTATATTTCTTTACTTGCTGTCCTTGGTTTTGATTTGTAAACTGTTTTGTTGAGATACACTTGACATCCGGGACAGTGCACAAGGTTAAGCTCTGCGCTCTGCTAACTCTGACGCGTTTGTAGGGCACAGTGGAGATGGTGGGTCTGCGTGCCGGGGCGGAGTTCTCCCCTTGGACCCCCTGCAGCCCTCCCACCGCACCCCTCCCCAGCGCAGTGCTGGTCTGTCTCCAGCTGTTAGAGGTAGGTCTGCACGCTTCAGAGCTGTATGTCAATGAAACACTGCGGGATTTATACTGGGTCTTGTTCAGCTTCTTTAATTCAGCACAGGTATTACGAAATTCTTCCATTCTGTGTTTCTTTCCAATGTTGAGTGGTATTCCAGTGCGTGGCTGTTCGCATTTTATTTATCCATCCACTCATCTACTAATGGACAGTTGGGCTATTTTCCCAGTGGGAGAATATTGCAGAGGAAGGTGCCACAAACATTTACCTACGAATACCAGTTCGTGTAGACGTGCACTTCCGTTTCTCCTTTGCAAATGCTTAGGAGAGGATGCCGGGTCCCGGGGACGGCCCTGTGAACATTTCTGACATCTCTGAGGAGCCGTCAGCTCCTTCTGCTCGCTGTCCCTCTGCGCGGTGTGAGTGTCCCCGGCCTCCACCTCCTGGCCCGCAGCTGGCGTGGCTATTCCCCCCCTTTAGACTTCCTGATCTTGTGTTAATCCCCAAAGTCTAGCAGTGCTGAACATCTTCTCAGACGGATACTTGCCATGCTTTCATTGATTTTTCTTATTGATCAACGTCATAATCAGCTTTTAATAACATTTCTGGCTTCGCTATCACAATTGGTCATTTATTGGCTTATAAACCCAGAGTGATTTACTTAGGGAACACACAGCATGTGGTTAATAGTAAATCAATCGTAAGACAACCTTTCTCGGTAAAATATAACCAAAATAAATTTTGTTTTATATCCAAATATACTTGACAGAAAATTTTTATGTAAATCAATTTATTTAGAAAAGAAAAAGTAGTGCTTTCATTTGAGAAATATGTTTTTTAATGAAAGTTTTAGTTTAATGAACATTATTTTTAAATCATTTGATAGGAGAGTTGAGCAACCCCATTGCACTTCACCTTAAAACTTGTTTTTTTAAGTGTAGTCTCTAAGAAGTTTGAGAAGTTTAGTACAGATTTTGAAAACAGGTGTTTGTCAGTATTTATGCTTTCTCTCACGGCAGTTGCCATTTTTACAACACTGAAATAAGCATTTTTACACTTCTTATTAAAGTTGGTATCTTCAAGGGCTAATTTGATCAGAATGTAAAAGAATAAATAAGCAAATAGCCCCAGAGAAACATTTGAATCTGCAAATCTCATGTAGATCTGAGCGTGGGCAGGTGAGAGGAGGAGAAGGAAATGTGTTCTTTTTAGAAATTTCATTATAGATCTGTAAATCCAGTAGATGACACTTGACACATTTAAAATTTCCTACTAGAGGATTATGCCATAAACAGAAATACCTTTTCTCCAGCCACGCAGAAGATGAACTAACGTTCCTAAGTGTGAAATATCCCAGTTACACTGGTAATCTACCAAGCAGAGCAGTCACCATTCTGGGACCTGCCTTTTACCTTTTCATCAGCCAACCAGCTGTTGTTTCTCTCATCTAAACATGCCCCCCTAATTTCTGAAATCTAAAGAATAAAATAAGAATTCATTGGAAATTTTTTTGAAAAAAAGGTAAGTGTGCATTGAGATGTTCATTTACTATGGCTGAAAGCTTTCATTATACAATGCAAAATTTTCTGGCAAACTAGATAAATGAATTGTTCACAAATAAAACAAAAAGTGTTCACAGCAAAGCCACGAGGGTACGAAAGCCTGGGGGTGGGTGAAAGGAGTCGGGAGACACCGGAAGAGGTGTAGAGAGTTGAAGAGAGGTTAGTTAAGCGGAAACACATCTGTGGGAGGAGAGGAAGGAGTAGCAGAGTCCGCGTGTATTTTGAAAGTCGGGCCCACTGGACGATAAAGAGCCATCCTCACCCCGGCCCCGTGTTAGAGGGTCCCCCCAGCCACAGCCTGCTCAGCCACGCACTGGGCACAGGTCTCCCAAAGCCAGTTCTCAGCGAGAGCTTTGTCTGCACAGCCAGACCCTTCCAGGGCTGTCCCATGAACCAGCTCTACTCTAGAAATTACCAATGGCATGTGATAACAAGATAGTTCCCTAAAATGGAATGAAATAAAATGCACAAACAATACACCACGACTAAACATTAATTAGATGTAAATGAAATGTGTTAATATCAGCATGAATGCTTCAGGGGATGCCGGGACACATCACTATACATGTTAAATTGCTTTGTAGACAGTTATGCCTGGTCTAGTTAAGGAAATAAAATAAAATAAAATACTTTTTTGCCATTAGGTTAAATAATTTAAAGATATAATTAATGTTTCGGTAGAACAAATACAAAATTCCTTTAAAATATACTAATATGCTAGGAAGACCATCAGGAAGCTAAATGTGTGATTGTGTATAGCAGTAAGTTTTAATAGTTAAATCCACTTTCTCTGACATCTTTAATTTGATGGAGTTTTGTTTTTAGATTTGCCTCACAAATGCTGAATGTTTAAGTTTTGATTTCCCGACCTCGTAGGCTATTTGCGTCTAATTCTGGCTAACATTTTTGTTTGTGTCTCCCTGCTTGAGGTCTGTCTGCTGGTTGAGATAGACAGACATAAAGATCTAGGTACAGAGATGACTGTGCCTTGTGCATTAGACTGATTGTATCTAATACACATCTATAAGTGCTCACACACGTGCACAGGTGATTGGTCAATTATGACACGTTCATGACCAAAGTTCCAGCATCCGATACCAGTTGTTTCCTACAGGAATAAAAAGGAAAAACTACAAGTCAGAGGGCTGAAGGGCCATGTCCTGGTCCCTTTCAGCTGTGCTCCTGGCCCTGTATAGCCTCTGCCTCTCCATCAGCTGTGCCCTGAGGCTCCTCATGCCCAGTGATGCCCCTTGCTGATTCACTCAGGTCCACAGCAGGTTACTTTCTCAAGTCAGTGGGGATATAACTCTAGACAGCATCTGATCCTGGTGTCATTTGCGGGAGCTGCTCTGCAACCTTGGAATATCTACACATCATCACTCTTAACTTCCACATCATTTCTCCAGGCTCCAGATTTCTTAATGTAGGAAATACCAACTTGGGCTCCACCTCCCTCCATTGCCCCAGAGCCCCAAGAACCATAGGGGTTGTGAGGAGGGAGGCCAGCTGGGCTCAGACCTAAAGCATGGTTGTGTTGTTGGTGCCTCTACCCTGCTGGGGCCGGGTCTGGCTAGCAGTTGTCAGTCTTGGACTATCCTCAGTGACCAGGTGACCCTGTGGGACGAAAGCCCCATGGCTCAAGACCCTCATCCTGAGTTCTCACCAGTGGAGCCCAGCTCCACTGCTGGTCATAGGCAGAGCTTTCCTGGGCCAGACGGTCATAGCCAGCCCCAGCGCCAACGCATCACGCAGCCAAAGCCAGTTTTTCTTCCCCTCTCTGGCCACCACCCTCCACGGGGGAGAACATCTTCTCTTTTAAATCCTCAAAGACCAAAGTATTTGGCTGCACACCTGTCCACAGACAATTGGAACACTTGCCTCACCTTTCCCTTCTGGAGAATTCTACCTCTGCAATTGGCAGGTACACACCAGGGCCAGGTGTTCTCTTGGTAAAGGTAAGAAAAATACCAGTTTGAGCTGTGGAAGGGCCTCCCACTACCTTAGCAGGGTTTCAGATACAACTGATGCCATGTTTGGCCACCATTGTTTCAGATAGTTCACTTGTGACTTGTTGCTTAAAAAGTCATAAAATACAGAACCGTTAGGAACTGAGGTCTGTAAAGATCTCTCCCAGGGAAAACGCACCCTCAGAATTCCTTCCACAAATCACAGCCCTGCTGTTCTGAGAAGCCTTGTTTGTATTTTGTTGGTGGTGGTGGTGGTGACACAGACACTTCTTGCTTGAATTACAATTTTTCCTCCTAGGCGTTCTGTGGAGCCGCGCTCTGCAAGACGCCCACTTTCAGCTGCAGCAGCCGGGTAGACCCGCGGCCACAGCCTTACTTTCGCTGCTTCCATTTAAACCCTGCCTCCCTGTTGTATGTGGCTGGAACTGGACAGCCACTCGCTGGGGTAGGAGCAGCGGGGGCACCACTGCTCCCTGTCCTGGAGCCAGAGGAGAATAAGGCCCCACTGTGGTCCCCTGGTCCTTCCGCTGCCCTCCCCTTTCCTCCGGGTGGCAGCAGGTGCGAAGGAGAGGATCTGGGAGCAGCAAGGCGGTGGCAATGCACGCGTCCGGGACAGCGTCTCAGTCAGGACGGAGCCCTCGCCCCAGCTGCAGGGACCTGGGACAACAGCAGCTCAGTGTGCCCCGAACAGGCCTGCACTGCGGCGCCCAGAAGCCTCCTACGGGAAAAGCGAAGTGTCTGCGCTGCAGCTGGTGGGGCAGTGTCGGCGCCGGCCTGGCGACCTGGCGTCTGCAGGGATTGGGAACAAGGCCTGCGACAGCTCTGCGCTCAGATCGCCCCGGGCGGGGAGCGAGCTGCCCCTGCGTCCACCGCTCAGGGCGGGACACAGTGAGCTGCCCCCGCGTCCACCGCTCAGGGCCGGACACAGAGAACGCCGCACACCACTGGTCCCGGCCGCCGCGCGCGCGCGCAGAGCGGACTCCCCTGCCACCCTGTGGCCGGTACCAAGAAACAGTCCCTTTACGGAAAGGAAGTGCAAAGCCTCATCTTCACCTTGGGGGTGCCATTGTCCATATTTGAAGTGAATGTTCCTTAGAGCCAGAATTCCGCCGGAGGGCAGGCGCCTTTATTCTAGGATGGGACCCTCCTGCTCTAGCTGCTGGCTGCCACAGTGTTCAGAAGGCCTTTTACTCCACTGAAGAGACTTGACTGCCCCCAGTGAGTTCCGAGGAGCGCATTGTTCTGACTAGCAAGGCTCAGAGTTCCCTAAGTACATTCCTGGAGTTCGTTTTCTGCAAAGCGCTCAACCCTTGTGCCCTCTCTCCTGCCAATTTCAGCAGCTCCCACCTGCTGATAGCATCCTCTTCAGCTCAGTCGGGCCACTGACATACAACCTCCTTCTCTGATCTGAGGACCACATCCTCGTTCCCTCCTCTCAGGGCACACAATGCTGTTTAATGTCTGAATGCAGTTGTTTCATTATTTCGTTCAGTTTTTCATAGCAGGGGGATAAATCTAATCTAAGGCAACCCATCAGTTGATAAAATTAGAAAGTCCCAGGAAGTTATCTTTTAATATTCAGCGACAGCCATCTTGAATGAGCTCCCCGAGGCTGCTATAACAGACCACCATGATCTTGATGGCTTAAAACAATACCAATTTATTCTTTCATGGTTCTGCAAACCAGAGTCTGAAATCAAAGTGTTGGAGAGACTGTATTCTCTAACGAGTCTGTGGGAGAGCATCTCCTGTTTGCCCTTCCAGAGCTGCGGTGAGCTGGCATTCCATGACCTGTGACCACATCACAGGGGAACGGGTTTGAAAACCAGACGCCAGTCTCACCCCTTGACTTACAACATGGAAACAGAAGCCCAGAAAGATGAGGTAGACATTCTCCTCTGGAAAGCAAAGGGAAGGTCCAGATTCTCAGGCCTCACACTTGGAGACTCTGATTCAGTGTCTTTAGACTAGGATCAGGGAATCAGAATTTTTCAAAATCCAAAAAGATCTCGGTGCAGGTGGCCAGTGGAAAGCACTGAGAAACAGCATTCAGAGACCACTGACCTGATCAGCAAGTGAGGTGAACAACAAAATCCACAAACCAAAGGAACATGGCATGAGATGAGGCCATTAAGTTCAGGAACTCCTAGAACGAGAACTGCGTACCCCAGTACCATGACGGTCACCTGCAGAGTATCCCCCTAGGGAACTGTGCACTGACAACAGGGCCTTGTCCACCTTGAAGGACATTTTCTAGGACAAGTTTGTGAACATATTGTCAGACCTCAGAGGAAGACAGCTCCAGTGGCTATTCCAGAGAAAGTTCCAAAATGGCTTTGAAGGGTGGACTAGGCACTAGCGATGGTGCACAGCTTCCCAAGGGGAGGACTTTAAAGGTGACCATAGTGATATTCAGCAATGAGATATGTAGTACCTTTTCTAGAATAAGTTCAAGAGCTTAACTGTCCCACCTTGTATAACCTCCAAACAGAAGGCTTATTAAACCTGAAAATCTAGTATCAGTTCTCCTAGGTTTTGATACTTTTATTGGACTCAAACGGCAGGAACTGACATAGCATCCCCTGCAGCTCTTAATTCCAGCCTCCCTGGTAACAGTCACCACATGTTTCTGCTTGAGTTCATACTGAGATGGATCTCAGCTTTCTCCCAAGCTCGTCTCTCTAGCAAGCTGCTCATGATGAAAATCTACTGGCCCACATGAGAGGGTCTTCAGAATCTCTGAGTTCACCAGGACATTAAACCCTAGAATACAAGTTCTCTTGCACTCTCCTAATACAAATTCCCACCTTTATGCTAACAGAGTTCCCTACAAATGAACATACCCTCTGAGGTTTTCTACCGATGACAACTATAAAGTTGCCCCCAACACTTATCCTGAATGAACACCTCACAGAAAATAGGCTCAGATATTTAACTTCACAGAAAATAGGTTCAGTTATTCTGATAGCTTCAAAGAGAAGTGTGAATTCCCTGTGTGACATCTTTAAGAGTCATTCCATTGTGGTTGTAGAAATCACACTCAGAATTATGAAAATAAAGCATTTATTATGCTCCTGGGTCCTGGAGAGGGAGGCATGGTCCTACCTCCTACAGGGCCATGTGGGGAGGGGCTTCAGGAAGGGGGCTCCACTGAGCATGTGGGGAACCCAGAGAGTGGACCCCTAAGCAAGTGCCTTTATTGGAAGTCAGGGTAGAACATGACAGCATGAAGCATGAGGGGATTTCAGTGGTGCACTTGAATGTCACCGAGTCTCAGTCAGAGGACAAGGAGAGGGAGTTGAGGCAGGCACCAGACCACACTGCCCCGGTGCACCCATCACCTGAGCCGGGGCTGGGGCAGGGGATATTGAAGCATCAGGAAAGTAGGAAGATTTTTAAATTTACAACACAAGCAGAGACAAATGAAATATGCAAGGTGCTTAATTTAGTAACTTGTTATAGAAACCATTTTGTTCTTCAGTACTCTATAGATCAATAGGAAATAGGGGGCAATTTGAACCTGGTGTGCAGTGAGGTCTGAAATGGTTAGGGTATAATAGGCACACGAACCGTTAGATGACCAACATTTTTAGCTAAGCAACTGCTTGGCAATGATTTTCGCTTCTGTGTTCTCTGAGCCAAACCATCAATCAATTCAATCAATCTAAATAAATAAAAAAGTCAAACTGATTAGAGAGAAAACCCTTGGTGAAGACTAAAGTTTCCATTGAACAAGTTAAAAATTATAAAAACATAAAGAAATTAATGTTACAAAGGTTAATGTGCTAAGTGACGTAAGAACTCTTTTACCCATGAAATGAAATAAAAAGCCTATGAAAAATTTAGTCTGGAATGCTGTCATTGGCTTTAGAATGTAAACACCTTGAGGATACAAACCGAACCTTATTCATGACCGTCTGCCACATACAGATGGATTTTAATAAGTATTTGAAAAATTCCAGAGGAAATGACTTAGGTTTTTTCTTTAATAGAAAGACCTAAGTTTTTAATAAAATTGTCTTATTATCATAGAAAGATGATATAAAGAATCTGCTATTATTAAAATGAGCTGCTAAGTGAAATTAATATTTCTGCTGAATTCTTTAAACTCCTAATGTGACAGAACCGATATCAACAAATATGCCCACCTATTCATTCATGTTGTATACTGTGTTCTGTGACCACACAAGACGTAAGCCATTTAAATAAGAAACCATCGCTGTTTCGAAGGTAGCAGTTACCTGAGAGAAAGCCCTGCCAGCACACCCTGTAGTTCACACACATGTCAATGTCACCCGCAGACACTGGAGGTCTTTGAATCCTCCGTTCTCACCCACGCCGTGCGGTTCCTTCTATTATCCATTCCATCCATTTGGGCCACCAGTGGGTGACCACAAATGTTTCACACACGAAACTGAACAGAAAGTGGGATGTGAGATGAATATTTCACCCTTTCGCTGTAAAGATTTCTCTGTGTCCTGCAGTTTCTCTGTCGAAAGTCTTGAGTGAAAAATGATGAGTGTGAATGGCAAGTCTGGAAACACTTGAAGCAATCGCAAATGACGAACTATGAGAATAAAAACGTCCAGTGGGAAGCAGGGGGCAGCAGCATGGCTGGGTGGGGTGAAGACGAAGACACATCAGCAAATAGCAAAAGAGCCACGGCCGCAGCGCCGAGCCACCTTTAGAAGTAATGACCTGTCCAGGCCAGGCTGGGCTCCCACTGCAGGTCAGGCCCCCATCCTAAGGGCTGTATCGCAAACCTGATGCACGGGTTCAAAGGCCATGTAGCCGTCAAAGATACAACCAGTTCTCAACACATTAATTCCAAAGCAATACTAGATAATATTTAGATTTCTGCATGATTCGAAACACCTGTCAAGATTATCCAACACCTCAAGATTCTCTTTGTGACAATTTATTGACAAAGTATATCAGAAGCCATTAGTACAGATTTACGATTGGATGCGGGAGGGCTGTCTGGAAAGTACCCAGCCATGGGTGTGTCTGTTTTTCACGGCTCATGGCTGGATATTCTGCGGACAGCTCAGAAGACAGGAAAGAAAGGACTTTCACTTCTTCCTGGGATACAGAAAGTTAGAAAATGTTCTTCTCATCCTAGCTACAAGATAATGCAAAATAACTTCAAAAACGGCTTGTTTTTTCTTAACTCATCTGAGATTTTAGCTCACAGAGTAAGAAAGTACCCCAAACTCTAAGGACGAACATGGCTGTCCTGGGACAGGTGAGAAAGAGCCCCGCTCACCTGCAGAAGAGGGAGGAGGAAGGGACCATGGAAACCATCCCACGGATGGGAAGAGCTCACCAAACCTCGGAAACGTTCCTGCAGGTCCTGTGTGGACAAGCTGGAGAATGAAGGCCCCTGACAGGCGCTTCTGTAGGTGCTCGTGTTTGGTGCTCCCAAAAAGACGGAGGCCAGGATGGCGACATGCTCTGAGAGGGGCTCAGAGGAAGGGGTCTGGCAGTGCAGCTGGGAGGAGAGGGCAGCACCTGGGCCCTCTTGTGCTTCACGGAGGAGAAAGCCCAGGTCTGACCACTACACTTACAATGCTCCACTGGTGCTGGGGAGAGTGGGAGAGACGCAAAGCTCTCTGTCCCAGGGAGAGTGAAGGAAAGACGCTGGGGTCCAGGACTCAGAGCGATACAGTGCATATCTCCTACCACAGGGGAGAAAGAGGTAATCTCGACCATGAGCAATGAGGGAGATGCCCAAGACCCAGGCACATAGGGCCCGCCTATGACCAAGGCTGAACTGGGACCAGCAGAGTGAGACCCCCTCCCCAGTCCCTAGCAGCAGGCTCACAAGCATGAAGAAAGAGGTGACACAGTGTCACCTGTCTCTCACCGGTCTCACACTGTGAGAGGGATGAGAGCGGGGGAGTGGCTGCTCTTGGAGTTAGATTGTATCCCCCAAGAAGATGTGCTTAAGTTCTAACGCCCAGGGGCTATGCATGTGACACCGGAGAAGAGCATCCCTGCAGATGTGACCAGGTTACAGAGGTCACTGCATGTGGGTGGGCTGTAATCCCACGATCAACGTCCTTGTTACACAGGGACATTTGGACACAGATGTGCAGAGTGAAGCGAGTCTTATGAAGGAGAAGAGACACAGCAGGCAGTGACAGAAGACGGAGACAGACTGGGGGGGGTGCCGCCACCACCAAGGTGCAGCTGGGCTGCCACAGGCAGGGAGGGGCCGAGAGTCCTCCCCTGGGATTAGGGAGGACTAGACTTCAAACATCTAGTTTCCAGAATTGGGAGAGAATAACTTTCTGTTTCAAGCCCCCAGTTTGTGGTAATTTGTTACAGTAGCTCTAAGAAACTAATAACACCCCTTCCCAGGCGCAGATGCGAGGAAGACGGAGAGGGGGTGATGGGGATGAACGCAGAGGAGAACCCTCAGCAGGCCAGCTGCTGCCTTCACCCCAGGGAGCATCGGAGGAGTCTGGAGCCGCCACCGGGGCAATGAATGGGCAAGAACAGGACGCAGACCCAGCTCAGAGCCGACTGGCTGTCTCTGCGGCCCACACTAGCAGCATTCTAGATGAAAAGGTGGCCCATTGGCCAGTATAAGCACCACACACCTCCATCTTCACGTCTGGAAAGGATGTTCACAATGTAATTACACGACACCCATGCCAGCTGCGAGATATCAGCCTCAAACTGCTGACAGTCAAAATAAAATCTCCCAGGCTGCCAGAGAAAAGGCCATATGAGATTTAGCAGATTAATATTAAATTTCAGATTTCTAATTGGAAACTATTCAAAATAGAATATGAAAGAAGCCTTTTTATTACCCACATTTCAATTATTTATAATTGTTATTGTTGCTCCCAGATCATCCCCCAAATATCCACACATTTCTTAATCCATTAAAAGTTTTCAGAATGGAATTTATGTTTTTTTGCCTCTTAGCCCTTTCACATAGAAGCACCTGCCACCTCAGGGACAGACTATGCTATTCTGCCTTCCAGCCTCCACGGCCACTGATACAGTTCCTCTCACAGAATCCACAGCGCTGACTATGTCTGGAGTTCAGCCGAAGTCGTTCTGGCCTGATACATGGGTCGCCTGGCATTTCATCTCATATTCCCTTTCTTACTCATCTTTTCATCGTGTCTAATCACTTTCCATATGTGTTCACTGTCACTTCCAAACTGAAGTAATCTAAGAAGTTCTGCAATGAGTACTTTAATTAGAAAACATTATACATGTTATAATCAGTCAAAACTAGCTTACAATGACAGCTGTACTGGGAAAGCAAAAGTTCCACATTTCAATACATTTTATTTAATTACTGAGTTCTGCATGGAGAGTTTGTAATTAAGTTATATTAGAAAAAAGGGACTATTCCTTTCAGAAAATCTTATTTGAAGCTTCTATGTTTTGGCACAACCTTAAATCCATGTGTAGAAGACTAATGGTTGCCAGTTCACAGAATATTTTCTTAATTTAGTTTCATTAAGGCTAGGAGTTTATTTTAATTTATACAAGAAAACATTATTGTAAATAAAGACCAAGTACACTTTGATGACTCGTTTATTCATAAAGTATTTATTAAACACCACATTACCACACACCAGGTGCCCTTGAAGGCATTTGAGAGAGAAGAGTAAACAAAATTCCCATCCCTTCACGAAGCTTACATCCCAGCAGAAATGCTAGAAAACAGTAAGTAAATGACGTGGACGGTTGGTGGGCAGTAAGTAATCTGAAGGAAGAAAGTGAGGCAGGAGAAGGGACGGTGAGTGAATGAAAGTGAGCAGACAGAGCAGAGAAGAGGGACGGGTCCGCAGGAAACACTCTAGCAATCCATCAGACTAAATAATCCATATTTAGTCACATTTAAGATTGACGGGTTTTTTTTTCATATGAAAGTATGGGTGATTATAAATTGGTTTCATGAGATTTTCTTATACATTGAAAAATTCCTTCCAAATATGATTTCAGAGATGACATAATATTTTATTATACAGATATTGCACAAATACCAAGAGTTACAGTAATTTACTTTATAATCCAACAAGGATAAAAGAAATGGCTTGTAGCATCTCACCCACAGTAAAGGTTTCATTCTGCCAACTTGCTTCACTGATACGTGATTATTCT
>CAUYTI010038066.1:0-56872 GCA_963575145.1 Galago senegalensis | reverse complement strand
TATAAAAGGTTTAGATTAGTCTCATAATAGGGGTGTGTACATTGGATACTTTTTCCTCCATTCTTGTGATACTTTGCTCAGAAGAACATTCTCCAGCTCCATCCATGTGAACATGAAGGATGTAAAGTCTCCATCCTTCTTAATCAGACCCTATTTCTTAATTTCAAGGCTATAAACGTATTCTTATTTCATTTAATAACTAAATTAAGCAATGAAACAGAACAATTCACAATTGCAAAGACATGGAAACAACCCAAGTACCCACCAATACGTGGATGGATTAATAAAATGTGGTTCATGCATACTATGGAGTACCACTCAGCCAAAAAAAAAAAAAAGGCCATCTAGTATGTTTTTGGACAATCTGGTGGGCACTGGAAACCATTCTTCTAGATGAAACATCACAAGAATGGAGAAACAAACATATACACTGAATACCAACTTGGAACTAAGCAAGGACACTTAAATACACATAAAAGAAAATCTCAATGGAAATCAAGCTAGGAGGAAGAGGAGGAAGGGGAGAAAGGGATGGGTGAATTCACCGCTACTGGGTACACAGCACACACTATCTCGGTGAAGGGCACACTTATAATTTTGACTCACTCTATATAAAAACAAAGTATATAAACAAAACACGTACCCCTGATATACTGAAAGTTTAAAAAAATTAAGCACTGAGCCCATGAGTGGGACTAAATCTAAGAGTGCTTCGAAATTCTACAGCTCAAAGACATGTATGTGACTTCCTAGGGCAGCTGCCCAATTAATGCCATCCACAAAGCCATTGAAATACTGTGTCTGGGCTGAAATCCAATTAAGTCATTTCTGTCTGAATATCCCCAAAGAGCCTCCTGCTGAGCTCAAAGTGGAAATAATCATAAATGCCAGATTAGCTGTGTAAGCACTTCCAAAGCCGAAACCAGACAAGAGCACCAAAATCTACATGCCTCGCCTTTCAGCTGGGCAAAAAGAAAGAAAAGACATTTCAGTGACCATCTGGCAGAAAGTCAAACCCATTTCCTTGCCCAGCCAAGTCTTCTCAGATCATCTTCACGCAGCGTTAGAGCCGGAGGAAAGCCCTGGTCCCCTCCTGTACAAACACTTGGAACTGATCAGCTTCCACTACACGGTGCAATTTTGCGCACCAAGGAAACCGAGTCAAGAAGACATTTCAAGCTTTCTCCAGATTCACAATTTTACTCAATGAACCCCTCAGAGAGTACATCCTTGAAATTATTAATAGTAAACCCTGAAATTTACCACTGCCTTTATAGGTATTTGTCTCATAAAAATGTACAAACAAAGCCAACCCTTACTGAGAGGGAGGGGACCAGGACAGACTGACCTAAGTGTTAAATCACTCCTTCACTCTGCAATCCACAACTGACAGAAACACAGTATCCTCGGGTTCTGTGCAAAAGCCCAGACTGGGAGTATTCGAACCACACATTCCAGAAACACAAAGGGTCTGGCTTGTCTACTCATCCAAACAGATCTTATCTGAGATCTATTGAATTAGAGTCTCTGTGGTTTATAAAAGCTCCTCCGTGGCTATGACGCCCACTTAAGAACCAGTACTATAGAGGAAAAATGAGAAAATGAAGAAGGGCCATTTCAAGAAACCCTTATTCTCTACACCCTCATAATTCAGACACCAGGGGTGTCTGAAAGATAAGCCCAGGTAAGGAGGCTGCAATGCCTCTACACATGATGCAACGGACGCAAGGACTTGGTTTTAAACTAGATGCAAATCCTGGTTCTCCATCTCCCTAGCTAAGTGATTCTAAGGATGCTGCTTAACTTCGGAGACTAAGTTTCCCTAGAGAGACAACAGCAGTGATCTTGTTGCTAGAATGGAATCAAAGTCACAGACCTTCAGCAAAAATGCATCACATACTTGACTCGTGCAGATGCTCCATGCAGATGCAGAAGGAGCTGAGCCAGGGAGGGCTCAGAGTTAAACATGGACCACACAACGGTGCTTCTCTATGTGCTACGACAAAATATGCCTATTAAAACAAAAAAAAAACATCAGCTAAACTTTGTAACTTCTAACACAGATGTGTGCTATCCAAAACATCCGTCTTAGAGTTTAAAATTCTAAAGAGATAAGCAAAATGAATGTTTACTATTCTCTTCTAGAAAGACTTCACAGTAATTTGCCCAACATGAGCTTAATGAACTCCTATGAGCACTGTGCCTGGTGCATGGACACCTGATAGATATCGTTGATACCCATCTCACCCCTGCATGTGGACAAGACAGACAACTGGGTGGCAGGTGACAGAACAGGGGAATATGGGATGTAAGCAGTCAACATCCACCAGCTAGACAATGTGTCATGTGGACTCAAATAGGGATGCTGCTACAGTTTGGATAGTTGACCTCTCCAAACCTCCTGGTGAAGTATGATTCCAAATGTTGGTACCAGGAGGCGTTTGGTGGGTGGGGACACATCCCTCACAAATGGCTTGGTGCTGTCCTTGAGGTAACCTCACTCTATTAGTTCCTGCAAAAGCTAATTGTTATAAAGAGCCTGGAACGTACATCTGTCTCTCACCACGTGACCTCTGCACACCAGCCCTCCCCACTTCCTCCATGAGTAGAAGAAGCCTAAGGCCCTAACCAGGGATAGGTGCTGGCAGAACGATGAGCCAAAAAAACCTCTCTTCTATTTGAATTACCCCCCTCCAGAGTTCCTGTATAGCAACATGAATGGACTGAGACAGGTGTCCACTACAGAGAATGGACATGCGGATGCTAAGGTCCCATTAGCAAGCTGCCGGGAGCTCAGCCTCTCACACCACATCTGGACATCCAACTTCTGAGGGGAAGAAGAGGGGTCTGCACGTCCCATCTTCCAGTCTACTTCATCACGTCAGTCTCGATCTGTCATCTAGCTTCCCGAGAGTCCCAATTCTGACTCACTAACAGGCAATCCCTATCACTCCATCCATTCATCATCTGCAAATCTGATTAGCAGTGTTCCCGGTTTTCATACCAATCTCGGCTGGGAACAGTACACATTTGAGACCTGCCTCAAGGAGGCTGGAACAAGCAGAAGGCTCTGTGATCACGGCCATCGAAGCTGTCCTACACGCAGGGAGATGGGCCTGATAACCTCATTTAGTGACACACGCTGAATGAAATGCCAGCTCCATCACTCACTGGCTGGGACTTTTGACGAGATGACTTACAAACGCTCAGTTTTCTTGCCTGTAAAATGGAGGATGGAGAGACAAAGATTACCTTACACTAGTTATATACACTAAGAGGCACAAAAAGCACCCTGCAAAGTTCCAGGTACATATTCTGTGCTCAAAGAAAAGGTCACTTTGTTCTCCCAACTGGACATTGGAGCGACTCTCACTATACAGGGGGGCTGCACGGTGGGCTACGCTGACCCAAACACCCAACCCTTGAACTGGGCTTGCCAAGGAAGACCAAGAACCACCCCTGCAGCTGTTATCATGGAGTAGGCACAGCCAACTAGGAGATCGCAGGACAAGAGGGGTGGAGACCGGACACGTCCGTTCCCCCGCCCCATCTTTCCTCCCTGCCATAGGCCACTCTCCTTGCCTCAGCTGCTGTAGCCAGCACAGGGCAAAGGTCTCTCCATGCCCCATCCTTCAGTCCTTCTATGCTGCAAGCTGTTTTTTGTATAAACAGGCTCTGAAAGGCAAAACGGAAAAACCACATCCTTCAACTACTAGCTGTATGTGCACAAGGACATGGGGGAGGGAGGCAGTGGAGAGAGATGGTCAGCAGGTATGAGGACTGGAGGGCAGATGATCACAGACGATGGCCCAAAAGGCCTGTAATGAGTGATGGAGCTAGAAAGGAGTGCCCAGGGCCAGGCAGACAGATTACGGCTCCAACCCCTCTCCAGACACCCTACAGATGTCAAGCCACAGTGTATGAGACAGAAGAACTGCGGACCAGCTCTGTGCTCCCACCTTCCATCCCCACACGGTCATCTATTTAAGGGTCTCTTTACTGACTCTGCTCTTCTCCCTGTTTAGAGAATTAGACAGAACATTCTCCTGGCTCCAACCTTCTGGCGTTTCTCCCCTGCTTCAAAGCCCCTGAGAAGAACACCAACAAGATTCTGCCAGGCACCTGCAAACACACAAAATCCATCAGATCCTCAGCTCGGAACATGAAGCAGCACTTTTCCCTCAGGTTGAACTTGGGTTCCTTCCTAATGATATCTGTTCTAGTTTCCCTAATTTTAAGATTGTTCTTTTTGACAATTAACAACAAAACACAGATGTAATGAAAGTTGATCAGCTGTGCTCCCATAACTGGTCTTGGCACCAAACCTATTCTCTCGGTCCATCTGTCTCAGACAGACTAAAACCAGAAAGAACAATTTCTTTTTTCTTAAACCTTAGAACTTTGAGGCTAACCCCACCTCAGCCGGGTTTCAGCCTTTTCTATGCTAATCGCAAACATCCATAACCCTAAATTATAGCCTGTTTTGCTTTGCCTCCAGTATTCGAGTTTAAAGTTCAGAAACTGGGTGCCTCAGAATTTCATGCACTAAACAGACTGATGCTAATGGCAATCATTTGCCAGACCTATCCTGGGTGTCACAGCCCTTTTCACGCATTCTCACAGTGAGTCCTAACAGCACTTCACTACCCACACACACAGAAGAGAAGGTGGGTAACGCACACAGGGTGGGCAGAGAACAAGACACAGAGGTACAACTCAGAGCCCGCCAGCTCGGGGCCCTCGACCTTCACGCTGGGCTGCTGCCCTCGTGCCGGGACCAGGAAGAGCCACACACTGCACAGCATGGCCAGGCTGTGGCCACACTGACCCTTTCTTCCGAGAGAGCAGGTGCTGAGGGGGAAGGGTGCCACAATCTCTGTCAAATGCTGGTGCAGAGACAGAGCTACCTAGATTGTGTGAACACCAATGGTGTTTTTACATCAAAGGTTTGCTTGCAAATAGAAGCCAAACTTCCAACTCTTCGGGGAATTCTTACAAGCTTTCCACAATGTGGGTGTGGTTTTGTCCCCCCTCTCTCTTTTAAAAAGAAAAAGCAATTATGTTATTAATGATTTTCAATCAAATTACCCCCCAGGAGTTGGGCACAGTGGTATATGCCTGTAATCCCAGTTCAAATCTAGCCTGGCAACATAGTAATATCCCACCACTTAAATTTTTTTTTAAAAACCAGCTATCCTTAACTTGCCTCCCACAGCAAGGAATTCAGTGGCAAAACTGTTGAGGAGCAGTCCAGGGAAGGACTAATGGCTTCTGGCACAGATGTATTTTACCCATTTCCAGACTTGCAGTGGAGGGAACTATCCACCTTCCACCCGGGGCCAAGATGACCCAGTGGCTATTGGGACACTGCTGTCCCCTTTATGTAAACATAGCAATTAGTTTTTTACAGCTTTGATATAATGTTATTTTGTTTTGTTTATTTGCTTTAAAATAATAGGAAGTTTTCAAAGAACTCACCAGTTCAAGTTTGGTGTGGCATGTAATGAGACAGCCGTAGGAACAGCAGAAACAGACCCAAATACCTCTGGGACTTTAGTATATGATTATACTAAAGTTATCATAGTAAAGTTATTTAATAAAGGGGGAAAGGGCTCAACGCCTGTGGCTCAAGTGTCTAAGGTGCCAGCCACATACACCTGAGGTGGCGGGTTCGAATCCAGCC
This sequence comes from Galago senegalensis, assembly GCA_963575145.1. Classification (NCBI taxonomy): domain Eukaryota; kingdom Metazoa; phylum Chordata; class Mammalia; order Primates; family Galagidae; genus Galago; species Galago senegalensis. The sequence continues at coordinate 51,189 of CAUYTI010038066.1, read as the reverse complement.
CAGGCCCACCAAACAACAATGATGGCTACAACCAAAAAATAGTCAGGCATTGTGGCAGGTGCCTCTAATCCCAGCTACTTGGGAGGCTGAGGCAGGAGACTCACTTGAGCCCAGGAGTTGGAGGTTGCTGTGAGCTGTGATGCCATGGCATTCTACTCAGGGGGACAGCTTGAGGCTCTGTCTTAAAATAAATAAATAAATAAAAATAAAAAAAATAAAGGGGAAAAGGCAGACTTCCCACTAATGGCAACAAAGTACTTTGGCAGCCATCTGGAAAAAAGCTGGAGCCACACATACCTCACCCCCAGCAGGATAAATTCCAAAATGTATACAGTGAACCAACAAAATTAGAGGGGATGATTGGAAAACATCCTTTATAACCTTAAAAGAAAAACTTTATTTAAAAAATCTAGGACTCAAAATACAGAAACCATAAAAGATGGATGAATTTAACTATATACATATAAAATATATATTAATAAATTTCCTTAATATGGCAAAATATACCCCAGGAAAAATCAAAAAACAAATAGAAAGCTAGGAAAAAAAATATCTGCAACTTAGGACACAAAGGTACATGCTCCTGACACAGTGAGAACACCTTAAAATTGATCACAAAAAAAAAAAAAATCAGCAAACCAAGACAACCATGGGCAAAGGAAAACTAGGAAAGAAAATATCTGACTTTTAATCACCTAGAAAGGGGCTAGACTTCACTCATAATAAAATAAACATAAACTAAGAAAACACTAAGCTATCACCTCTCACCCATCAGATTGTCAAAGATGAGAAAGTGCGATAACAGCATTGTACCAGATGACTTCCTCATTTTGATAACTGTACTGTGGCTATATATTAACATTTGAGGAAGCTGGGTGAACTCAGAAAAACAAGGTAAGAACACTTCCCATTGTTTTCCCCAAATGAAACTTAGCTGCCTGGTTAAGCTGCTTTGGAATATATACCAGCGGTCTGTCCTCGTTCTGGTGAGATTCATAACCCACACGAACTTAATTACCACCAACCTCACTGGGTTCGCCACAGGCTTCTCCATCTAAGCAATCCATAAAAAAAAATTTTTTTTAATTCAAGCTACACAGATTTCTGAGGAACTACACTATTCATATCTGATGATATAAACATGAAAATATGTTTAACCCTTATTTCTTCTTGCTAAATCAGTTCCCGAACTCTAAGGTTCCTTTTTTAAAATTGAGCTATAATTTACATGCCATAAAAATTAACCACTTCAAGTGTATGATTCAGTGGTTTTACTTATTTGTAAACATGAGACTTTGCTGGATAGAGCTCTACATTTTATAAAGAAAAGGAGAGAAAATGACTCAAGTAACCCAGTACTCAGATGTTTCCAGAACATTCTAGAAGGACACATAAGAAACCATGAACCTTGCCCTTAGTGAGGCCATCTGGCTGCGTGGGGTGGGAGGGAGGCTTCCCTTCAAGTATGGTTTTGGATAACTTTTTAAAAAAATTTTAAACCATGCTTTATTAATTCAAATAAATTCTTTTCAACAAAATAACAACAGAAGAAAACAAATATTACAACAAGCTAACATTAGTTTTCACAGGATATTAAAGCCTAAAGATACTTATGGTTCAAAACCACATCTTCTGGTGGTAAAAGATAATTCAATATTGGCTCTGAAATAGATGGACCAGCACCATAAATTAATAAAAATGTAGTTATAATTTTGTTCTCCCAGGAAATGAACCAAATCAAATACAGCTCGGCAGCCAATAGTGAGACGTTCCTCGGGATGATTAAAGATCTGCAGTTAGTGCAAGTAGCTTTAAAAAGTGAAACCATAAATTAATAAGCAGAGTTCACACCAAACTGCTAAAAAAGTCTGTTTCCATGCCAAACTTACAAACTGTTTTGTTTTGTTTTTTTTCTAGAAGCATCTTGTTTCTAGGGGAAGGCAAAAGCATCTTTTCACTAAGCCCAACCAGGGGAGGGGCACAATGAACCCCATCCTGGCTGCAAAGCCAGTAACTTCTCCACTGCTGCTAGCTCCTCTCCCAAGGGCCACCAGGGAACCCCAAGATGAGGAGGATCTCAGGATCCATGCTCCTCCCTAGCCATCCTGACCCAATGACACCATCAAGAAGTGGCTTCCCTGGCACTGTGCAGAGTTCTGAAGAACCTGCCCACACAGTCCCGGCAGCTTGCTGCTTGGACATGCCCATTTTTTCCCCTTAGAAAGACCTGGAAACCATGTTTGCCCTTCCTTATCTGGCAGTCCCTTCTTGTCCTAGATCTGTCAGTTCAACACTTGCCACCCACAAACAGCACAAACTGCTTTTTACTTCCTACCCAATAAAGAAAAATCAGCCAAGCTTCAGAATCCCATCAATAGTTAAAGGCTCCCCCAAAAAACTAGCAAAGGGGCTGAAATAGATCCTGAATTTGGCCAGACAGAAAGGATTAGAAGAAATTGATACCAACTTTTTTCTTGGGATAGTGAGGGAAGATGCTCAAAGAGTTGGTGGTAGAAGCTGCCTAAAAAGGATAATAAATTTTTATGTTAGGGACATAACAGTTAAAATCAAAAAGGGATTTTGGATTTTGATGACTAAATTCGTTTCTGAAAGACCACCCTTGTAACCATCACCATACCATGCATCCACCCCCAACTAGGGACATAGAAACATCCACGGACAATTGCTGACCCCTACAAGGAAAAGGCTTAAGAAAATTTATTCTATAAAACCAATTCCTGAGAGGGCAGACAAACCTGTGAACTGTTACCACTAATATCTATAACTACTCTAATTATGTATAATTCCTTTCCATGGACTCGAATTTGTATTGCACATACTTGTGTCAAAGAGAAATGCTGATCAGTTATTTTTCCAATTCATTTCCTTAGCCTGGAGAAGTACAAGGGGAAAAAGGAAGGAAGGAAGAAGTGATGCTGGGAACTTCTGGAGCAACACTGGACTACTGGACATTCTTCACTGCCAAACACAAAGGCACACTCTGATCTGAGGTCCTCCAGCTCCCGGTGTAAGATCAGACCCTGCCCACCCTGAACACCTGCACTCTGTGCCACAGTCAGCACATGACCATTACCCCATCAGGTCCCCCCATTCATACATATTTATATATGTGACCCTTACAACGATGGCAAAGATGTTGAATTACTCATTCATCTTTTCAGCTCAAATTGACATAAATTGTCACAAGACATAGATGGGAAGCCACCAGAAGGATGGCGATAAGAAAAGCTTATACCAGCCCCCAGAGTTCTCCTGTACGCCATCAGTCATACTCATATCATCTTGCAAGAGCAGCAAAGTCACCAGGCTTCTCACCACCACCTATACTCACAGGTGCCTTGGACTGATTGCCTTTCATAGCAGGATAAAATGTCAAAACCAACCCTGAAGCCACAGGCCCTAGTGTGGTCAACACATCAAACTATCAACTGCAGTCCCTTTAAATCATCCAGTTGGTATTCCATGTGCATACGCCTAACAAAAAATAAAGCAGAATTAGCTTTCCAAAAAATACTTGGTAGCTCATGTGATTTATATCAGAGTAAACTACAACAGAGCTTTCAAATGCTAAATTGTTTTTCTCTTTGTACTAGCCTGGTAAGGAACACCATTGATGTTTTTCATTTAAATAAATGAGATTTTCCTAAAGTCCTAGGTATGAATACCAGTGTACGCAGTTCTACTAAAAAAAGAAGAGGGAAGCAGGAGAGGACTGGAGGGAGAAACTCAGGGAGGAACCTAGAAGGAGAACCCAAGCTCCCTAGTGCCCAGCTGAATAGGAGCAGTTTCTCTCCAGGAAGGAGCATGTAAACATTTGGGGCTAATAATTCTTTATTGTGGGGCTATCCCATGCATTATAGACTGATTAGCAGCAATCCCTACCTCCCTTAAGTGGTGACAATTATCAGAGATGGCTGAATGTCCCTTGGGGAATAAAATCACGCTGGCTAAGAATTATGGAACTGGAGTGAGTGGCAATTAAATAGACCAAGTTTAAGAAAAAATAAACAGCAAAAAACAAGACAGGAATATGCTTGTATTTTCTAACTACTTTTGAATATGATTAAAATATTTGGACCACAGTGGCTATATTTGCCCCTCCCAAAATAATAACTGAAGAGGTACGTTCAATTTATCTCAATGTCGGCATTAGCCAAGCAACAGTATGCCATGTAATCAGAAGACAACCTCTGAACTGGGGGTGGGGGGTGGGGGGCACACAGAGTATGCTACTGTTTAAGAAAATGAGAAAAACAAAAACTACCTAACCCTACATGTGCTTACTTATATTAGGAAACAACAAATATTCTGCATTTGGCCAAACCCACCGAATGCACAACACCAAGAGCAGCCCCAAATGTGAATCCTGGCCTCTGGGTGCTGATGCAGTATCAGCGTGGGCGCATCAACTGTAACAAATGCCCCACTGGGGGGAGGGGCGCTGACAGCTGGGGAGGCTGTGCATGGGGGGAGGGGGAGAGGTATAGGAGAAATCTCTGCCTTCTGTTCTGTGTTGCCAGGAACCTAAAACTGCTCTAAAAGATAAAACCTTTTTTTAAAAAAAAGCAACAAATAAAAAGGGAGGGGAGAGAAAAAAAGCATTTTCAATATGGCAGTGAAACAGGATAAAGAGAGGAGAGGGCAGAGAGAATAATAATCCAAAGTTAAGACCTCTTTGATTACATGTGCTTTGGCTCTGGAACTGTGTAAATAGCTTACATAATTATAAAGTAATATTAACTTTTTTAAAGTCTAAAAACTAAAAGCAGAATGAAACGAACTAAATTATATATTGAGTCGGTGGCATAAACACAGAGAGGTATTATTCCAGGAGGCTTTGAAACACAATCGTTTGACTGTATTTCCCTAGTGGGATAAACCCTAAGGACAGAAACATCTTCCACTGTTTCCAGTACCCATGTGTTTGGCATTAATAGGGGCAGAGTTGTGTTAAACATTTATGAGTTGTGTGTAAATAAAACGGAATAATCCAGCAAATAAGTCCTTATGTAAATGCTCCCAGGACAAAGACTTTCAGTCTAAAACAAACTGAATACAAATATAAAATCAAAGAATAAAAATACTTAATAATCCTAATTTTGAAATTAGAAATATCAGTGCAGATTTACAATAGATTGTGTTAAAAAACAAACCAAAACAAATACACAACACTTTTATCCACTGAAAGGCCCAGAAACAACTGCTAGTCCAATCCTTAACCTCCAACCATTGTGAGAGAGGCACATCCCTAACCTCTAACCATTGTCCCTAAATTCCATTTCCACTAAAGGGAACAAAGATCGCTAAAGAGATGCAGACCCCCCGCTGAGAAAAGGCAGCACTGTCAGAGAGGACTGGAGTCTACAGCTCCCTCCCTCTGCTGTGACATCAGAGGCCACCTCAGCCAATGCTCAATGGCCAAGGCAGGGGCAACCTGAGCAGCAACAAGTTGTCAAGTGCAGTAGGCAAATATCCTAAATCATAATTCCATAATAATCACTCTCCAAACCAAAGACAAAATAACACAAGAACTCACAGGCCACTTGTTGGAGGATGCTGGGGAGCCAGAACCATTTATTCCATAAACTAGCTAATAAAAGGAAAGACTTTGCTGTATGAACTAGACCAGACATCAAGGTCACAGTCGGTGCATACGCCCCTTGGCTAGCAGGTGCCAGATGACCGTGCAACCCTCTCGAATTGGGCGGCTCACAAGTGCTGTCTCTTGACAGAATCACACACACCACCCAAGACGCTGTCTAACCAGAAAATCAGCCCAGATGGGCTCTAGATCTGACCTGCAGTTCACAGAAAGTACAGGGAACTAGTCTGCAAACTCCAGGCTACGGGAAGCCCAAAGGACAAAAGACTTGGTTTCTCCAACTTGGCAGTGTTTGGATGAAAAGAGAACAGACCAATCAATCAATCAATCATCCAGCTGTAATTTGCGAACCTCATCTGGTACTTGATTTGGACAACACAGTTGTAAGTGAACATTCTGAGACAGATGGGACACAGATGCAGAGTGTGGACACTGCATACCTGGTAACATTGAGAAGTGCCCATCAACCCAGGAATGGATTAATAAACGGTGATATATGTAACCATGGAATACTATTCAGCCATAAAATAGTGGAGATTTTCCACCTTATGCAACAACCTGGGTGGATCTGAGAACATTCTCCTACGCATCACAGGACTAGAAAAACCAACATCACACACACTCAATACAAATTTGAAATAGAAGATTAACAATCATAGACCCACACCAGAGAAAAACTCAATTGAATTCATGAAGGGGAAGAGGGGAAGGAAAAGGGGAGGGGAGGAAGGGAGAGGGAAAGGAAGAGGAAAAGGGAGGGGAAAAGGAAGGGGAAAAAGAGAAAGTGAGAGGGGAAGTGGAGGGGGAGGGGACAGAGAGGGGAAAAGGGTGGGGGGGAAGAAGGGAGTTCTACAGCTCAAACTTTAACCTTACATGTGTAAATTGTGCAACTTAAAGATTTGTACCCTCATATTAATCTGAAATGTTTTTTTAAAAAAAGAAATAAGTGCTGAAATACCATAGTATTTACAAATGACAGGAATCAATGCCTGGGATTCTCTTCAAAAATAATCTATGAGGGCTTTGATGAAACACGATTGGTCTTTGACTGGCAACTACTAAAGCTGGATAAGTCGATCTATGATTCTATTTTACAGAGAATCAAAAGCATTGTAAACGTGATAGCTTGAAGGGCCTTTAAAAACTACCACCTTCTGCTCATGAAGGAAAATAGAGCAACTCTCTGCCCAGGACACAGAGCTGGTAAGTGGTAAGGCAGAGATGGGAACCTGGAGTTTTCAAAATCTGATCCATCTGTGCAGTCACCAAGGCAGGGCTGGGAAGGGTTCAGAGAGTCTGTACAGGATCCAGGACACTCACCTAACTCATCGGCTTGATTTTTAGAATCAACCCATAGCACATTAAGCCTTTTCCTTTTGCTTTTTAATATAGTTCCAAAGAAAAAAAGGTTTGATAGCTTGAGTTCCCCTCCTCCCAAAAAGAATAATCAGTCCACTTCACAAAATCTTGACAATGTATTCAGATGTTAAATACACAACAGATAAGAAAACATTTAGTGGCCTATCAAAACACAACCACCACCAGCAGCTGTGTCATTTTTACACGGAACAAATTATAGACATGACTCATAAGCTCTGAGGGAAGTGCTCACCACTGATTTGCCTGAATTATCAAAGTAGAAAAATTGAACACTGAATCGAGCATGTACAGAGGTCACTGTGATCAAAGCCAATCAATCAAAAATGCTCCTTACTCTAGAAAAGTTTAAATGAACACATCAGTGTGCTCTATAAATGTGCAGTAAACCACACAGAAATACGTGGTGAGAGTAAGACAGACACAGTAAGCAAAGGAAACCGCTCAGCGCCTGGCTGGTGAGGATGGGGTGGGGACAACAGGTGAACTCTCTGCCCTGTTGTGGTGAAGTGCTGAACTCCACAGACATTCTGCCCAAAGAGCCACCCTGAAATTCACCAAGCCTTTCTCCAGACCAGGTCGCTGTTCCTCCAGAGAAAAGAGAAAAAATATTGAAGGCACAGAGGTTACCTGGGAAAGGTGAAAAATGACCAATTTCTTATCAGCGTGGCTGTAATTCCTATCACTTCCTCAGGATTTTCTAGGAGAAATCAATGTTCTCTTGCAAATTACCAGAATTTAAATCCCGCAAGGAAGGACTAAAGCTTTTCTGTTTTAATCTTTGTTCATTTAACAAAACAGAGAATGAGGGTGCAGCTTGGTGGGTCCGGGGCCACAGGGGTCTCAAACCAGCTTGCACAAGCATTAACCACCTCTATTACGTTGCACTAAGACATTTCCAGTGGCCCAGGTTCCAGCGGCAAGAGCCCTGGGTATGGTCCAATTCCATCTGTTCTACTGCCAAGAGCGCTATCCTAGTGCTGTGTGTGTGTGTGGGGGGGGGGAGGTAAAAGGGAAGAGAGTGGGGTTCTGGTGGTTCCCTGGCAAGCCCATGGGTGAAGGCTGTCCTCACCAGTCAGGTTGGTACAGGAGCTGACCAGCCAGACCCTTCCTCGTGCACAACTCAGAGACCAACACACCATCTAGATTTTGCCTCCCTACGTCAGCTGGTGGCCAGCTGCCCAACGGGGCAGCATTAAAGAAAGAAGTGCAGCCTGCTAAGGACAAGCTCCACTCACACACACTCCTTCCCCAGGTGTGAGACCAGAAAAGCAGCAGAGGCTGCAAGGGCCCACCCGGATGCTGAGCACCTTCACCGAGATGAGGCTGGCTGGGGTGCAGTACACTGCCTGGTGCACCTCCCATGGGGAGTGGGGAACGGGGACCAGCTGTGGCTCTTCTCTGAATGTGGCTGGTCTCAGCTGCCTGCCCAGGCCCTCCCCCTCAAGGTGTACGGCATGGAAGAACATCTGCATCTCAGGTGCCGGGTGGCATACCAGTCTATAGCATCCAGAAGCCCAGTTCTCTACACCAGTTCCCACTTTGAGTCAGCCAGGCGAGATCTACTAAAAATAGGTGGTGGGCAATTAATTACGAAAGCTATAGGAAGTCGACCAACGAGCATCATTTTAATCTACTCAACAGAGTCTAATGACAAACCTATTATTTTTTAATTTTTTTTTTACATAAATAGAATGTGTATGGCAATGGTTTGGATTTTTTTTTTTTTTGGTTTTTTATATCTCAATGTTCAAATCTATTTATGGGCTTTAAGAAGAAATGCTTTACCGTATTTTTAGCTCACAAATCAACTCTTAATTCTTGCCATTTTACAAATAGGAAATAACATTTCACATAGAAGCAATAAAAATTAAGATGCCTTGAAGATACAAGCCAGTTCTGTTCCTTTGCTCTCAAGGTATGAATACACTGCAGTACTAGGCCCTGATTCACCTTCTCCTCCCAAGTCCTTAGTGAAAGCAAAATTCAGTATCTATTTGTGGAAATTTAGTTACAAATCACTCATATTCATATCCAATCTGTTCTCCGCCGTCTGGTGGTGAGAGCAGTGGTGCTCTGTGTGTGCCCTGACCAGTACAGGTACCACCTGGAGACTTCTAGAAATGCTAATTACTGGGGCCCTCTCCAGACTGCAGAAGCAGCATCCGGGGTGAGGAGGCAGCCATCTGTGTCTTAAAAAGCCTTCCCACTGATCTGGAGCAAACCCAAGTCTGAGAACCACAAACCATAGGCCTCGATCCTCACCAGCAGACTGAGATGAACAGAAAGTGCTTTCACAACTTGTTCCTCGGGCCAGTTTTGCTTCCCCTATAACGATGTTATCTAGCAAGAGAACTATTCCCATCAGAAAGACTCGGGGAAACATCTCTTCAACTCGGAAAAACCCTCTTATGTATATCAAAAGAAGTACAGTTATTTTTTTCTCATTGGAAGAAAGTTAAACAGCTGGGTTCAAATGCCACAGGTAACGGCAACCCCGGCCTCGCCTCAGCAGCAATAGGGGTCCACAGGTGCCTGTCAATCAGCTGAGGAAGGTGGGCGGGACCCACTCAGGTGCAGGAACAGTCTGAGCACAGGTGAGGCCGCAGGTGTTGGAGACTGGCAGAAAAGTATGCATCAAATGGACAGCAGTCAAATACATTTTAAATAACAAATTGTCCACCTGTTTAGAATTCTGAAGCCATGAGTTCACCAGAATAAATTCTTAAGGTCCCAAACCAGTAGGTAAGAGATCCCCTGCCTTAACTAGTCTTACTCTGGCAGAAACACAAGAAAATTAACACAGATGGCTTTTGTCTTAAAGCAGAGTATAGAATTACTGTGGGTTATAACTGATTCATGCGATTTGAGAGTGAAGAAAAAGAATGGAAGGAAACAAAACAAACCATGTATCTAATGGATAAAGAAATCAGAAAATGAAAAAACAGAAAGCCCTGGAAGGTACCTTGGAGAAGGTTAAGTTCTGCATTAGCCAAGAGAAACATCATATAAACTTAACAATAGTGATACGTGGTATTTGTAACACAGTGCAACTAGGGATCCATGAAGTCAGACAATTAAGTTATCAAACTTATCCCAGAAACAATGTTACATACCTCGCTGCTGAGTATCATCACTACAGCCACCTTCAAAGTACTTGTCCATCTGGTGGACACAGTGACATTCATCGATGAGGTATGTAGCACTTTTTCTAGGATGAGTTCAAGAACTTAATTGTCAGACCTCAAGAGGAAATGGAGGTAAGTTTCAAAATATCTATTCTGAATGAGAAAAAGGTTCCTTTGAATCAAGTAGAAGTATACAAACCAGAGAGAAAAAGAAGAACCCTAAGCACAGAAAAAAGATTAAAAAGTCACAATCTAATTGGAGTTGACAGAAATAGAGAAAAGAATTTCCCTTGCCTCTTAACTTACTTTTAAGTAGTGACTTGATCTTTACCAAAAACCATTTTATGGATGTCAAAGATGCTAAGACACAAAAATCCTTTAAACCCATGACAGCAATTGTACCTAGGCATTCTAACTTTCATCTTCAATTCACACAACTGATGAAAAAACTCATTTTATTCAGATTGGTCTCCTTCCTCCCTACCGCCCACTTCTAATTCCCTACAGTAATTCAAATAAATCAAAGTGAAAATAAAGTCAAATGTGAGAAATCTTTTCAAAGCTGGGGCCCTCACTTTTGCATCCAATGTGAGCAGATCCCTCTGGGAAGGAGGTACACCCATCTATGACTTGTCCTCGGCCATGGCATATGAGCTGAAAGGCAAAAGGTCAGCAGCAAGGCTGGTCCACCTGATCAGGGTCTACCTGTGTCTGATAGAATAAGCTCATCTTACAACATGGGCATAGGTCAAAATTAAAACAAAAATTGGGGGCTCTCTGGTCTTCATCTTCTCATCCGAGGCTCTCGCTTTCATCACAGAAAAAGAGCAGGGCCTGGTATCCTGGCATGAAGGATCCTGGCTGGTGGGGACATCCCATGAGGGTGGAATGGTCACTGGCACACCTGACCATCCCATAAGGTGGCATCTTCTCTGCCTTGTCAGCTCAGGCAGCTGAAACAAAATTCCACAGACTGGGGGACTTAAACAATAGAAGTTTATTTCTCACGGTTCCAGAGGCTGTAAATCCAAGATCAAGGTACACACAGACTCTAAAAGGGCTGCCTTCTGCCTGGGTCCTCCATGGGCACAGAGTGAGCTCTCTGGTGTCTCCTCCAGGGGGCCTCATCCTCACGTACCCATAACTACCTCCTCAGAGGGCCCCTCTCCAAATCCACCACAGGGCTTCACCATGTGAATTGCTGGGGACATAAACATTCAGCCTGTGCATTTGCAGGTGAAGAGTCAGTCTGAGCCTAGAGGTGAAACTGCGCCCAAGCTGAGGCTGTGTCTGGAAGCTTCCATGGCACCCAGCTAAACTTTCTTTGGTATAAAATCGACCCAGAAAAGAGAAACATAGTAAGTGATGCAGGGCTGAGGTCAGGAGAGGCAGGCAGGAGTGTTGGTGGCTGCCTGTTGCCACCATGCCCCCGGCAGGGCCAGAGCAGGGCAGAGGAGGAGTTGCAGCAAAGGGCAGGTGAGGTGACGGCAGGGCACAGGCTTACCTCCATAGTCAGGAGGCATTGCAGGAGCCCTGCTCTGGGTCTGACAACGGTCCTACTGGGAAGGCACAGTTGTCCCCACACCGAGGAAGTGAGGAAGCCCAGCAGCAGAGGCCAGCCATGAGGGGAGGAGCAGCAGAGGCAGGAAGCCACTGGCCCAGGAGAGACAGTAGGAAGGAACCCAGAGGGAGTAGGGCAGAAATGGTAGGCCTATAGGAGGCAGGGATACTAAAGACAGTGGTGAGATGGGGAGAAAGGGCCTGGGACCCAGAAGGACCAGGCCACAGCCACCACAGGCAGACATAGCACTTACCAAGCCTCACCCTGAGCCATTACTGCAGACACTTTTACAAATGGATTTAATTTCACTCTGACAATCTATAAGATCAGCATCACCACCTTTTCCCAAATATATAGCTAAGGCTCTGAGCTAAAGGAACCCACCTGGCATTTAGTGCCTAAACAGGAGCAGACGCAAGACCAAAGCAGAGGTCAGGTCTCCAAGGACAGAGACCTGACAGATCAGCCCAGGCCAACACTCCTGGGGCTGGTGCAGCAATCAGTGCTCAGAGCTGGGCCTGGCACCCGGCACATGCTCAGTCAATGATCACTATTGTTACTGCAGAGATTCAGAATAAATCCCATTTGTTTATCAGAGCCGTTTGTACACATGTTTTTCTTCCCTGTGCTGGGTGCTGGGATTGTTTGCAATTTATCATTCAGTCTACAACACTAATCACGGTGCCCTCAAAAGAACAGATGATCAATACAAGGGTGGCTAGATGAATGGATTAATTAAGTGATAGAGAGATGTGCTGGGGAAGGGACAGGAGAATAAAGCAGAAGGCAAATGAGAAAATCGACAGTTGAAAAGTAGACACACACACATCTATGAAAAGATGCAAAAAAAAAAAAAAAACCCAGGAAAAATCAATCAGCACAAGCCACGGGCTGGCCCAAGTTAAATAACATGTGTCTCCCTGGAGCATCATCTATACAGAAAATACTGCACCACTAACAGCTATATTTATTTTCTTCAGCACAGCAGGTAAGAACAGGTACACACAGCACTTACTAGGAACTAAGCATCCTACACCCAACCTCCAGAGTGACATTTTAGGTATGATCAGGTTCCCCCAGGTTCTTGCTTATAAAACACAAAGGCAAACACGATCTCATGCAGAGATGCCCCAGGCCCACTGGCTGCACACGCCGGGAAGCACCTGAGTTGCCCTCGGGTAGGTGAGACGCAAACCTAAACCTATACTATGTGTGCTACTTGAGATTGGATCTATTCCCTTACATTCCTGGTGAGAAAACCTGTCTGCGGGTCTACTCAGGTTAGGAGAAGAACTAAGCAGGCAGCATTAAAATATGATTTCCTATGGGCTGCCTTGTGATCAAGTCACTCTGGACTGTGTTTAAGTGTATCTTTTTGAATAACAGCAATTACACCCACCTGACAACACCAGGAGTACCATTTCCTGATATGTCCACAGACACATCGGGAAGCTCCCAACTAGGATCCTTAGAGGGGAGGGAAACGCCATCCTTTGGTGCTGTTTGAGCTTGGACACAAACATCACGGCCACCTCAGGCTCCCGGCAACCCTATAAAGAACCAGCTGCCTGCTTCAGAAAGCACTCTGAATTCCGAGGCTGCACAAATACCTTCATGTTTTCTAACTTTACCCACGTATCCTATGCAATCGAGACACTAGGATATACTCTTTGTGTATATTATAAACATGCAGAAACAGGAAATGTTGGAAACATGGGCAGCTGGACCGAACAGCAGCTGGACCACAGGCCCAGAGCAGAGGGAGACAATGTCCCTCCAGGGGCAAGTTCTTCCTTCCCTTCACTCACTATCTCAACGGTGCTATACTTTCAACTCAACGAGAATATTTTAGGGACAACATTTATAACCTCATGACCACCACAGATGTGCTCAATTTAAATGGGATTATCACAGAAATGACAGAAGGGCATTACACTTACCTACAAAGACCTGAAAACCCCCTACACACACATCCGGGGAGGGGGCCGTGCCATCCCTTTGTGTGTCTGAGCAGTTTCAGGCACATCGTAGGATTTAACACACCCCTTCACGTCAATAAAACTTACAGACCTGAAAAATCTGTTTTAAACAGTTTGATATACACAGATATTAATCCCTCCCCTCCTATTTCACCCCATGCCCAGAAAACAAGGTGAGTCTGATCACTGGCGAAAATACTGCTTCCTGAGAATGCCACTGGTAGGTGGGGAAAAACAGGGACGGCGAATTTTACATGTATTAGAAGTAACAGTCAACCCTTTCCTGAATGAAACTGAACTTCATCAGCAGCAGATGTCATGCCGTGTGCCAAGCAGGCCATGGGGAGGGACAGCTGGTTATGGCTGACCTGGAAAGGCAATGGCCCTCTAGCTTCTGTCTTTCAAATTCCAAATACATCCGTATTTCTCACTGTTACAAGGTGGTACTACAAAGGCAGAAGAGAAAGGACTCCCACGTTTCCAAGAAGAAAAGCCCTTATTTCCAGCCATGAATCCCCTCTGTGGAAAGCCCAGCAGCAGCCAGCTCCAGAACAGGCTACCTGCCGTCTCACTCATTTTTCATCTTTACTAGAGAAAAGTCGTAATCTGAACATATTTATGTAGGGCTATTACCTAGAATATTTATTGGGTTTCTTTGTGCTAACGTATTTGACGATCCTCAAAGGAACCAGGTGGATAAAATACACCAAGATTCCCACTAATAGCCACCTCCAGTAGTAACGCAGCTACTGTGGAGACAGTACATGAGCCAACGTGTGATGGCTGCGGACAGTCTGCCACAAGCAGGTGGATGTGGATGGCAAAGACTGGGTCAGTCTACTTTGCATTGAGCTACTTTTACCCCGAATAAAAAAGCACGTTCTGTATGAGCTTCACAGCACAATCCCAGAACATGGGCAAAATGCAATGACTAGCTCCGTCCTTCGCTGAACCTACCAAACAAACACAGCTTGTGAAGGGTTGGGTAGGGTTGGGAAGGGTTCCTCTAGTGATGCTCAGGAGGCTTCCCAAGGGAGGAGAAGGTACCCTGCCTCCTCACAAGCTCCAGCTAGGTCACAAACAGCACTCAGAACAACTCCACAATTTTAAATGACTACGAGATGTAAACTCAACCTTAAGGCATGCCACCTTTTTGGTGCTAAGAATGGCTGAGACACAGACTCAGTGGGCTCCCTAGCTGCTTCAGCACAAACCAAAGCAGAACTTGAGAAAATGCTAAGACCCCCTTTTCCGGGGCTCTGGCTTTCTACAACTCTTAAATTGCTTACAAGCTCCAAGAAGGCAGCTTCCCCATGTACCTCATTCTACAATTATATGCCAAACAGCCCAAAAGGGGCTGGGTCATAGGAACAGCTTAAAGCCTACCTGTTGCAAATTCATCTGCAAATGGGCTTGTTCTGACACCTGAAGTAAACATATAGCTCCTACCCTCACCAAGCTGAGAAGCACAACAGCCAGGAGTAACTGCACACACCCTCCCCCCATGCCCATCAAAGGCAGCCTTTTTAGTTAGGACAGTCAGATATAAATGCAAATAACTGGTCTGACAACTAAGTTCACCACTCATCCTAGAAAAAGTGCTACATTCTCATTGCTGAAAATCACTACAGTCACCTTCAAAGTACTCCTCGTGGGGAGCTAGGAATCAATGCCTGCACCTAAGTTTATCCTTCAAAGCAATTTTGGAACTCTTTTCCTGGAATGGACACTAGAGCTGTCATCGTATTATCCTTGATGTCCTGAATATCATCAAAATGTCTTCCTTTCAAAATGTCCTTTATCTTTGAGTAAAGTCATTAGAGGGCAGATCAGGTGAGTAGGGAGGGTGTTCCAATACAGTTATTTGTTTACTGGCCAAAAACTCCCTCACAGACAGTGCCACATAAGCTGGTGCATTGCCATGATGCAAGAGCCATGAGGTGTTGGTCAAGATTTCCAGTTAAAATTTTCCTGTTCCTCTATGAATGTTTACTTGTTCTGCTCTGTTTCTCACAGACAACGATGTTAACGCACAATTCAAAAAATTTTTGCAACGTTTTCATCGGTTCTGCTCATTACTGGCTACCCTGACCTCTCTTCATCAGTGACACTTCCTCTTCCCTCTGAAATCACTTAATCCATTTGTACACTGCTCTTCTCTTCAGGGCATTAACCCCATAAGCATGGACTAACATGTCCCTGATTTCATGCCAAGCTTAAGAAGAAATTTAGAAGTGTTTGTTCTTTGCTCTAATTCAAGTTCTGACATTCTCTCATTAGCACACAAAAACATACCACAATAACGAACAAGACACCATTACACATCCACATGAACACGACTGTGAGACACTAATATACCAAGGTTATGAAACCTTATTGAGCTATTTGTACGGTGCTGCCAATGGAAGCACCCGGTGGCAAGTTTGTGAACTTAATTGTCAGACCTCATAATCTGAAGCCAGCTCTGGGACGCACATGTCTTGCTGCCACCAGAGCTGAACCCATAGCATAACCAACATATGCAGCCTGCTCTTCTCCTCTGACGTAGCTCCCCTACACTGACAGCCACAGCCCTCTATGCCAAATAACTTCACGGGCAGGATCCTTGTACTCTCTGAAAGATCAGGTCCTACCATTCGATGTTGTGTGAGGAGATCTAAATTGGTCAAGAAAACAAAAGTGTTCATCAAGGTAATCAGAAGAAAAAGTACTAAAATCAAACATTACCTATTCGTGGAATCCAAGAGTGGACTGATGGGAAAACAGGACATTTTATGTAGCCAGCACTCCCCCTGTAAGAATTTGTGTAGAATTTAAATTAGCTTTAAGAAAAGAGTGTTGAAGATAGATATCTTTTCTTCTCAAGTCTTCAAAAGGCCTTCAAGCCAACTGTCACCTGAAGTGGAGGGAGAATAATTAACTTTAGGGAGATTTTGGCGGCAGAGAAGACAGATCACTGGTCCCTTTGCAATGGTGGGAGGCCACCAGAGGGATGAGAACAGTAAACCATCCTTCTTGACCAAAAGGAAGGTCCATTGTGAATGCTACCTATGGCCAGACCCTCCTCCTCTGGACAGTGCGGTGAGTGAGAGAAATGATCTGGTGACAGGCTCCCACCTTAGTAGAAACCGGAAAGCAACTTCTCACAGTCAGAGTAAGAACACTGGGAGAAAAAGGACAGACCCCAACCTTAGGATATCAGGCCCCTCTCTCTGCTTAAGGAACCTGGTGGGCTTCAGGCCACCCTGTAACTTGAACATTCTCAACTGCACAGCAAAGAAACTGACAGCTCTACATACCTTATCTCTATTAAAAGAACTTTCAGCAAGAAATAAGCAGGGAAGAGTATACACATACATAAACCAGTCCACTCAGCAAATCCCTAGTAAGCCTCAGTCCTATCACAGGCTCATTCCAGCTGGAGAAACAAACACGTGTACAAATTATACCACAGAGAGGCAGCAGCTCCATCACAGATGACAGAAAATGCAGGATCATCACTTGCTCTATACTTCTCATGCACCACTCTTTATAAGCCTAAGAGCTCTACTATAAAACTATAAAACTGCTATTGTCCCATTTTTCAGATGATAAAACTGAATCATGCCAGTGAACCAGATCTGCACGACCAGGCTATACTGCCTCTCAGTAATAGGGGTAGGAGCACTAAGACACAGATATGCATGAACTAAGGGAAGGCCAAGGATGGAGCCACTAGTTCTCACTGGGGGAAACTGGAAGTCTTCAAAGGGGAGATGTTATTTGGTGGAGGTGGAGGAGGCCGCAGGAGAAGGCTGCCCAGGCGGGAGTGACAAGGCCTGTAGAGTCAGGGAGGTAGGAAAGTGTACAGCCTGGTGGGCAGTAACCAGAGACACAGTGTTCAAGCAGTTTATTAAGAGGGCTGAGTAGTGAAAGGTGAAGGTCAGATACTAACAGCCGTTTAATAACACAAAGGAGCCTCCAGGAAATGAAAAACTAAAGGTTTATAAGGAGAGAAGTGAAACAATTAGGTCTGGATTTCCACAAGCCAAGCCCAGCAGCAACAGAAGAGGCGAATAGGAAGGAGAAAAGTCTGGAAGCAGAAGGTCAAGCGGCCCATGGCCAGGTGAGAGACAATGAGAAATGAGAGGGTCAGTCATTCAGGGATGAGTGATTATCACAGTCCCTTTGGATTGTTGGAACAAAACACCACAGACTGGGTGGGTGGCTTATAAACCACAGATGTGATTTCCCATAGTTCTGGGGGCTGGAAGTCCAAGATCAAGGTGCCAGCAGATTCCATGTCTGGTGAGGGCCTCAGCTGCATGGCAAAGAACCTGGTTTACAGATGGTGCCTTCTCACTGTGTCCTCACAGGGCAGAAGGGGCAAGGGAGCTCTCTGGGGTCTCATTCATAAGGGCACTAATACCATTAACAGTGGCTCCCTCCTCATGGACCTGATCAACTCCCAGAAGCCCCACCTCCTAAAGCCTCCTTGTGGAGAGAGATCTTGACATACAAACTTGGGGGGGACACATTCAAACCATTACAAGGACCACACACTGATTTATGACAACTCTTCACAAACTGCACCTCTTCCACTCTCAGGGGTTGCCAGGTAAAGATGACAAAAACACAGCTATCACCTTATTCAACACCCTTCTAGATACAATGAAGGGCATGACAGAGAAGCAGGATTTGAACATGAACATTAGAATTTTAACCCAGCTACCAAGTGAAAATGGGTGTGTGTGCGGGGGTGTCCTTTAGATAAATTTATATATATGTATCACATTATAGAAATAAATATGATAGCTATCTAAATATTTATAATTAATAAGCTCCAACTCAATCTATATACCGAGAACCAAAGGTCTGAATACTAAAAATTTCACCTTAAAAACCTTCCAAATATTCTACAATAAATATTTCTTATTCTTGATTAATCTTCTAACTTGAAATTTTTTCTAAAAAAGGTATGCTTTGTTTCTAGTGCATCCAAACTATGGTTAAAATAATGCCATATAACAGGGAAAAGAAAAAACTGAACAAATAGAGCAAACCTGAATTAAACAGTGGAGGAGGCACAAACACGTGGAGTGCAGAGAATTCCCCAAGTTGAGAAATCTGTGGTTGTGTATTCAACATGTGAAGGAGGGGTGAGAGGGCTGTGGCCACACACACACACACACACACACACACGAGTAGTTCCTCCTTTCCTATAGCTAAAGGAATTAATCCAAAGACAACTCCACAAAGCAAAATCTCCACTAGGGATTACTGTGTCTATGTGTGTGAGTTTGCGTTCAAAGTCACGGGCTAACCAGGAAGCCAACTTCAAAAGCTGCCTTATTAATGGAATAAAATTCTAGCTCTTTCCTCCCCTCCTCCACCTGCACACATTCCATGGGTGAGAACAAGTTTCTCTTCCCAGCTACCACAAGGCTGTATGTAAAGCTGAACCCATGCACATCCCTCAGCCGGGCTGCTGGAGGCCCAGGGAATCAAGTTTAGCTGGATGCTGCAGCCCACCACTTGGTAGGGGTGCCTGGAGAAACAGCCACGTTCTGATACGTTAAAGGCAATCAGCTTAACATGTCCCCTTTAATTAACTTAATACTATACAAAAAGTTTTAAAAGCCCTGAGTTTAGATCTTATTTGTTTTCTTCAGGACTGATTCTAACAAACAAATTTTACTATTGATGTTTAATATAAATTATTCTCAAATTATTTAAAAATGAAATATCTAAGTTTAAAAGAATATATAATTAGAGCATATTTTTAAAAGCTCTTTTTTAAAATAACCATTATTCCAACTGACACAACTAGTACAGTAAGAAGGGCATTAATTGCTATCTACAGAGAAACATGGAGATATTCCAGCTAACGGTGCACCTTTAGCTAACACAGCCACCAGCATCCCCCATTACCATGGAAAAGTCTGCTCTGCAGGTAGATCCCCGCGGGGAGGCTGCCCAGAACCAACCCCACCACCATCGCAAGGGCCCTTCCCCAGCCCTCATGCACAGGACAGGTGTGTTTTTACACATCACCACCATGCGGGGGATGGTCAACAAGTTTGGTGAGAGTGGGGAGTGGACCAAACTGGGCCAAAGAAGCTTCTCCTTAAAGGGGAGAACAGAGAACAGACCCTGAAGATCCCAGCCTCTGTGCGATGCACACTCCTCCACACCGTTAATGGAGGTCACTGTCTACCACCTGTGCTGGGAGAGGGATAGCTGGTCTGTAGGTACAGAGGGCTAGAGCTGAGAAAGGGGCTTTCTAGGTGCCCAAATGCCCTCTCCAAGCCCAGGACCCAGTCCCAGAAACCTGCCAAAATCATTCTCCTAGGACACCTTGTCCCTGGGACAAATTCCTCTCTTGCTTCAGGGAGCCCAACGTGATTCCTGTTACAGCCACCTTGGCAGCTCCTCTGAGCACAGCTGGCGAGGACAAGGAGGAAAGGTACAGAGGCGAACCAGGGAGCTGGGTGCGACAGTGTCCAGGTCACAGAGAACCTTCCGAAAGGAGAAGACAAGTGGGGGCTGAACAATGCACCAAACCAGTTTGCTGCTGCTTGAATCTTGTTAAGCGGCAGCGGATGCCAGCCTCTCCCCAACACCAGCACGGGCCTGCACAGGAGTTTTGCACCTGCAACAGGAACACGTTTGTCTCCTGCCTGACGGGAATGGACAGTCCATATTCTGTCCCTCCACCTATGACACCCACATCAGACAGAACAGCAGTGCCCTCGCTAAAAACATACACGTTGCTGTCCACAAACTATTACTGGAGTGCAGGTGCCACTGCATAATTTGTGTCCTTTCTTTCCATGTGTTAAACTTTTCATTTATTCCATATTCTCTTGTCTCAGCATCTGAGTATTACCACCACCGTGACTGGCACATTACCGGATAACCTGTTTCCACTGATCCAACAAAGAAGATGAATGGCACCCACTACTATCCACCCATGTTGTGCTGGTGGCCAAACACTGGGTCATGTCATTCTACCCACACTCTTGGAAGTCTGTGTGCCAGATTGGCCTGCGATATCAGAACCTCCAGGTTGGAAACCCAAGAGTCCATCTCCCAGGCCCTCTCCTCCCCACTGGCTTTGGGTTAAGGTTCTGCCAGAGAAGCCCCGGTGCAACCTTAAGAGGTAGGAGGAAGTATGAAGCCTTGCCACACCCGTCACCCGTGGCCACAGCAAAGGCTGCAGGCTCCAGCTGCACCCAGCAGCGATAGGACATGGGCTCAGGCTCCCTTCGGTTGCTTGTGGGCTACAGGAACTCCCCTGTCCTTGTGCCCTCCAGGTTTAGGGACAGCAGCAGCTTTCACAGTTTTGGGTCTTTGAGGAACATGGCCATGGCTCTCCAGCCCTGCACACTGCCATCTGACAGCTCCCTATACTACATCCCACCTGTGTGCAGCACCTAGGAGCTTTCTATCTATGACCAGAGGCTCTGAGGGCTAAGAACCTCCAGGCTGGAGCCAAGCAGAGGCCCTCCAAAAGTGAACTCAATGGGGCTGACTCCCAGTTGAGTCAAAACAGAAAGCAGAGGGCCATGTCACCCTCAAATAGTCACCTGTGATCTGACTGCTAAAGATTCCTGGAGCTGGGGTGGAGAACAGCACTGCTAGGGTGGCTGCACTAGAAACAGGAAGGCCGGCTGGGGCAGGGAGGCAGCTGGCCAGCCTGCATCTGTTGCTCACTGGCTGACCCGGGAAAAAAATTCACAAGTTCCTTTTTCTGGTAATGTTCAAAATGTCATGGAGGTCCCCTGCTGGGCCAGGGGACATCCCATGACAGTCAAGAGTACAGGAGCCCTCCACAGGCAGACAGGCTGACAGATGGTGTGGGACAGGAAGCCCCTAACCACAGGCAACTGACCTAAGACCCTGGAGGGCAGCCACCCAGCCAGACATATGGGCCCACCTGTCATATGCACAGTGACAGAGGGACCAAGCCCTTTCGACAAACCTCCTCTGCCTGCTTCCAGAAGATGATATTTGGAGCACTTATGGAAATAAGGGGCAAAAGGTAAGAAACTGAAAATCCAGGACGTATAGTAGCCATAGCAGAGACGAAGTCAGGGTGCCCCTGCCCAGGACGCTGTGGCACTGTGCAGGAAGTGGGGGCTGCAGTAACTCCTCAGCTTGGGCCGGACCCTCTACTCCCACTTCCCCCACAAAGGTGGCCTTCAGGGAAGGACATACACAGGGCCACACCAAATTGGGCCAGATCAAAATACAATGGTTACCATTTTTCAAATTATTTCCCGGGTGGAAGTCATTCACGCCCCAGCAACTGCCGATCAACACCTATCCATGACACTGGTTGTCACTGTTGCTATTCGTTGTTTTTAGTAACCACAAAACCAATAGAGAACTGTGACACCTAGCTAGTAATCCAGCTCTCTCATTTATAGATGAGAAGATGATGAGCATTAGCATATAAAGAAAACAAAAATTCACATTAAAAGAATCCAAGTGAATCAGGGTAGCTCCTAAGCTTACGCTTAGGTGAGGAGAGGTGTGGTGTTCCTGATTATGTGAGCCAGCCTCTGAGGGCAAAAGGTTAAAAAAAAAAGAAAGAAAGGAAGGAAGGAAGGAAAGGAAGGGGAAAAAAAGAAAAGAAAAGAAGAAAGAAAGAAAGAAAGCTAATTTTGAAGAGTTGTAATTAAGACTGCTTAGCTTAGCTAGAAGAAAAATATGAAGCTCAAACAGAACCAATTTGAAAAAACTACATTCTACCTAAAAATTTTAGACACATACACACACTTGGAATTTACTTAGTTTGAGTAATCCAGTAGGGAACAGAGAGATAGGAAGAAAGTAGAGCTAGTAATACTGAACCCAGTGATGGGCACACCAAGATTCAAGGCTTAACATTTTAAAATTTCCTGTTATAAAAAATTAAAAATCCACATAGAAATTAGCAAATTCCCATCAAACAAGCACCCACAGTGGAACTGCTTAGCACAAAACTGCCATGTAACCATACTGCTCAACAATCTTAGCACTGTGGGAGGCTGTGGCGGGTGGACTGCCTGAGCTCAGGAGTTTAAAACCACCCTGAGCAAGATCGAGATCCCACCTCTACTAAAAATAGAAAAACTGGCCGGGCATCATAGCAAGCATGTACAACTACTTAGGAGGCTAAGGCAAGAGTACTGCTTGAGCCCAAGAGTTTGAGGTTGCTGTGAGCTATGATGCCATGGCACACTACCTGAGGTGACAGAGGAAGACTCAAGTCTCCAAAAAAAAAAAAAAAAAAAAAGGCAACCACTAGTTATTATTTTTTCCAAAATAAAGTTAACATCACACGACAAAGTACTCAGACAATGTAGCATGAGTCAACTTCCAAATGAATCCATCTGGTAACAATTTTAGAAAGCATTTTTTCAATTGTACCATATGTATAACTACTTAAGCCATATTTATACAACCCAAAAAGTAAGGTGGCTTTATAGATGATACAGATTACTCAATCACTGCCCCATGGATGCTTCACAGAAGTTGCGAGGAAATGTGAGTTGAAACTGTAGGTACTTGTGCAGCACAGATTTTGCCAGGCCCAGGCCCCAGACAATTTGAGACCCTCCAGCCCTCCTCCCCACCACAGAGGGGGATGGACCCCAACAGTCAGGTCTGTAATTACTTGTGTGCCTACCTCCAGCCACACGAACATAGGCTAGACACCTGCCCAAACTGAAACAAAAGAATTTGACCCTAGGACCCAGCCACACCACTGCAGGGATTCAGTTCTCCAAGGCACAAGGTGTGCCCTATACCCTACACAGGGAGGGCTCTGGAATTCTGACTGATATGCCAATTTTATGTTTGCTAAAACAGAAAATACTGACCATCTGTCAGACCAGCCAGACCACCACTCCAGGGCAGAGTTAAGGGCCTACTTCAAGGCCTTAACGACTGTAAGGAGGAATGAGGTACCTAAGACATCTGTCACCAAGACAGATAAAAAAACGCACACCTCTGCTTTAGGATTCTAGATGCACACTTCCATTTGGTGTGTCTGGATTCCAATGAAAGCTTTTTTGCTTTTTAAAAGCAAACTAAATCGGTGAAACAAATGATCACTGATGTACTCAGAAGAGCTCATCAGAGCAACAACCACTGTCCACACCACTCCGATTCTCCAAGGATCCCTCCAGACACAGTTCCCTGGGCACGGGGATCACGTGTGCCTTTTCCTCTGCAGGATAACCAGGGCCCAAGACAGCACCTGGCTCAGAGTAGGCGCTCAAGTACTCATTGAGGGGCTGACTTCAGCTTCAAGTCTTTCAAGGAAAAGATCCCATACTCTAACATATTTAAGTGATGGACTATTAAGTGTTGAAGAGATGCTATGGTATTAGGTGCAATTGTGGACTTTGAGGGAGGAAGAGAAGGACCGACTTTAAGTACTAAGAAGCAGAACTGACAGACACCATGGAGTCCCTGCATGGTACTGAAGTAGAGATAGCCCTAGTAGAGGACATGAAACAAGGAGGCATCCCAAGGGTGTAAAACCGCTATGAGCAAAGCTCACAACCAATGGACCTGGCACCTCTACCGCAGGGTGGGAGAACAGCTAGAAATGGACAGATGAAGGGGGCAAGGCCAGTGTTGAAGGACTTGAGGAACAACCATGTTTGCTGGTGAGAAAAATGATAGCATGAAAGTCAGCTCAAGAAAAAAGCCCTTGGGGCAGCACCCGCAGCTCAGTGGTTAGGGCACCGGCCACATGCTCCAGGACTTGTGGGTTTGAACCCAGCCTGGGCCTACTAAACAAACAACAACAACAAAAATAGCCAGGCATTGCGGAGGGCACCTGTAGTCCCAGCTACTTGGGAGGCCGAAGCAAGAGAATCGCTTAAGCCCGAGAGTTTGAGGTTGCTGTGAGCTGTGACGCCATGCACTCTCCTGAGGGCAACAAAATGAGACTGTCTTAAGAAAAAAGCGCTTGGCAGTAGCTGGCGGGAAGGTGAGGGCCCACAGGCAGCATATGTGGGATGAAGGTGGGGACAGTCAGGAACACACTAAGGAGGTAGGATCAGGAGACCACGATGTAGGGAGGGGACAAGGAGGGCTCTGACTCCAAGATGACTGGACACTGCACTCACTGTGAACACCCGAGGGAAGAAGCAGCCAATTTGGGAAAGAAGAATTCTGGGGGGGGGACACAACTCAGAAAGGAGGCCTCCCCCTTCAAGAGCTCCTGACAAGACGCTTCTGTTGTCATCTTCCTCCCATACCCTCTACAATGACAACAGAATGCAGAGCCAATGCAGTGACACAAGAGTGGATCACTGTTCAAGGGCACCAGTGACATGAGGCTGACCCAATGCTGGCAGGCAGGACGAGCGATGCTCCTGCTTCTGGAGAAGTGCATCTAGAAGACCAGACCAGCAGTGCAGAAGACAGAACCTCATCACAGAGGCTGGAGGGAAACCCAGGTCAAAGCCCACACTCCCTGGGAAGAAAGAAAAGAACGTTTTCCCTTTTTTAGATTTTATCCTGACTAAACACAGGCAGATGGGAAAGATGCTTGGTGCTATTCATTCCAAGGAGCTGGAAGATTCTCCTTTGGGATTAAGTAAGCAAGCTGAATATTTGAGCTGAGCCTTGGGAAAGTTAGAAATCACCAGTCTAAATAAGTCTAGGGTTCTCAAACTCTGGGCCAAAGAGACCAACAGTTCCCAAGAGGCTGTTGGGAAGATACCAGAGGAACTGCTAACCTTGCTTTCTCGTCTCCCTTCAAACACTAGCCCCTCTGCCATCCCTGGGACCATCGGCCTGAGCTGAGTCAGAACCCCTCCTTCCAGCCCTGGCACTTGTGCAGGCAGGGGTTGGAGTTTTCAAAGACTTCACAGCTGAAGAGTTCCTGGACATTTGTACCAGACCCAATTTTTGAAGAGTGGCAACAAAGGAAAGGAAAATTAGACCCTGGAACTGCCTTAGGGGGTAAGGAAGTTGACCTGAGGAAGCTTCTGGGAACAGCTGTCGGGAGGAGCACAGATGTGAGTGAAGAGCAGGCCTCACAGAGCAAGGATAGCTTTTAGACCAGAAGGGTTTTTAACTTCAGACGGAAGAAAAATAAAAGTTAGAAAAAGCTGCCAGCGGTGGTCAACCAAGGTACATGCTTTTTCTGGAGTGGTTTACGAACTCAAAGCAAGTCTGAATAGCCTCTATTTGAGAAACATCGCCTTTTAAAAAACTGTGCTTTAGCCATAAGAAAAGAACATTAGCTTCTACTTAAATGACATGATGAGAGAGAATGGGAAACGATTCTTGCGATATGTGTCTTAATTAGATCCTCTATTTCTTAGTAGGAACTCAGAATGAAAAGTGTGCAAGGGGCCAGAGATGGTGATATTAACAGCATCTAAAGCACAAGACGTCAGATGCAATATAGTTTTACTACCCAACATGACTTGCTTGACTATCTGAAATATTTTAAAAGGCTAAAATGTCTTCAGAAATATGATTATTTTTTCACCTCTTAAAGATCTTTAAGTTTACAATAAAAAATAATTCAGATTACTAAATACCAGTGTCCACATCCTAGGCAATCTAGGCCTTCCATGATTCACATATGAATCAAACTCTGAACCACGACTTGATCATTCTGCAGTCAATGGTCTGTTTCTTACGCATAATTACACACTCTAAAAATGAGAGATGTTCTGTAGCCTTCTACTTCTAATGAAATGACTTTAAATATGATCGGTTACATAAATGTACCCTCACATTCACCTTACAGTGAGTGTCAGGCTTATTGGCAGGGAAACCCTATACTTCATCATGACACGGGAATCTACTTCTCAGAATGACAAACGCCAGATGCAAGTCCCCTCCTCCAAGAAGATCTTAGTATCAGATAGAGCCCCTACGTCTGCCTCTAACTGAAGTTACGCTAGAACCGAAATTTCAATCATGCTCTTAAAAGTTTAAAAAATGTCATAGTAAGCCACAGCCAGAATACTACAAGTTTTAAAAATTCTGATTCTTAGAAATTCCGTTAGCAGCCACGCCCTAAGCTCCCTGGACATTCTCTTTCACCATGCTCTTGTATTCTCATAAGAGAATTTTCTCTACTCATCAGTGCTTCACATCATAAAATTAAAGGCGAAAGTACTCAAATGATGCCACGAGCAGGCACCGTTCGTTCTCAATGATTCAACTTATTTTAACCTACACGACAATCCATCGTCCAGTAAAGGCAACCGAGGGACCCAGAGGTAAAGTAGCTGGCCAACGTCAGACCCGAGGGTGGGGCCAAGAGCCAAACCCAGGTACCCTGGCTCCAGAATCCTGAATCAAAAACCCAAAAAACGCTAGAAAAGCAAACATTAAAAATGCAGAAACATCATGCAAGGAAGGCAGAGAGGCCAAAGACTACTGGGGGATTAAAATTTTAGTTTTCCTTTGGATTTCCTCCCACACTAATCTGATGGACAGTCCCACCAGTGGTGGCTCTTGCAGCATGACCCCTCAGGGCTACAGCCCCATAAACTTATATGCCTTCTCAGCCACATCAGTCCAATTCACCCCGGGGCTCCTGAGGCGAGCAAGAGGACAGGGCAGTGCAGCGTGCCGTGCACAGGTCCCACTTCTTAGAAAACCCACAGCTACGGGCACCTAACTTCTACAGTAGAGTTATGCTTCTGTAAGTTATTATAAGGAGAGTCACAATTTTTGTGCTACATTTAAACATTCTGTATCTCTAAGCTTCCCTAGAAATGTTACTATATTTTTCCTACATTTGCTTCCTGAGAACCAAGAACGGGGGAGTTGCCAGCACAGTGAGAGTCATGATTAGTCAGACAGAGGGTAGAGAAGAATGTAAAATAAGAACACATCAGCTGTTTCACAGAGGAGGAGTGTTTTTAAATAGGGCACAGCCAGCTGGGGATAAGGGCAGGGGTGTGGGGGCAGTAGACAGACTAGGGCTGCCATGGCGCAGATAACACATCTCTGGCTTTGGACCCTGGTTTCTGGCACAGAGCTCCTAAGACCCTCGGCATTTCCTAAGTGTCTTTAGTTACTCATGAAGAGCCCCAGTGGCCCACACCTGAGCTTTTGATACACGTGGTGACTCAGAGGGAACCCCCAGTTAGCCTCCAGACCCGGGTGCCAGAAAGGCCACACAAGTGATCGGAGGGTGAGCACCCCCAGGAGCCCCACCCCCCACTGCCCACCAGCCTCAGGAAGGGGAGGGAAACTGGAGACTGAGTTACTTGAACAATGGGCCCTGGGAGGTCCCGGCCATGCACACACTGGGATGAGGAAGGGCTTCATGCCGGGAGAGCTGTGCACCAGGGCGGGCACAGAAGCGCCGTGTCCTCTCCCACTCCTCACCCTGCAGGTTGTTTCCCTTTTGCTGTGTCCTTCAGAATAAGCCACTGACAGCGAGCAAAGTGCCTTCCTGAGTTCTATGAGTTGTCCTGGCCAATTATCAAATCTGAAGAGGGGTCACGGGAGCCCCCACTTACGCCAGTATGAGTGGCTCTCAGGACCTGCAACACCAGTTGAATAGTGTCACGACTAAACAGGGACGCTAGTTGGTGTGAGACAACCAGACACCTGTCTAATACAACAGCCACTTGCCACACACGGCTGCCAAGCACTGGAGATGGGGCGAGGCCAGGTAGGCTGAACAAACAGGGCAAACCACACACGGGGCCCCGGAGACTTAAGCAAAAAAAAAAAAGAAAGGAAAAGACTCTTCTTATATTGATCGTATGTCAGTTATACTGGGTTAAATGAGACATTATTAAAATTGATCTGTTTCTTTGTCCTTTTTTACTGTGGCTACTAGGAAATCCAAAGTCACACATCCATCTCACTCTGTGACACACATTCCGTTTCTACCGGACAGTGCTGCTTGCTTCATTTCTGAAAGCGTAGGCACTGAACCCCACTTTTTGTCTCTAAATATTCACATGTAGAAAGAAAGTGACTGCCTGAGGATGAAGAGAAAGGGATGGGAGTAAAAAGGGGTAGATGGAATCAGTATTTATTAAGTGCTTCTGACATGCCAGGTACCACCCAATATCCAGCAGGACTTCACCCCAGGAGTCCTCTTGGAAGGTGCCACCCTCGTCCTGTCCCAGCCACGAGCAGGAGACCCTGCTCCAGTAAAGACAGGGCAGGAGGTTCAAATACAACACTCCTGACTCCTCCCTGTTCCTTCCCACACACCAGCGATGGCAGACTTCTTCCAGCAAGGGCCTTATCAATACTTCAGGCTCTGTGGACCACACCATCTCGATTACTCAGCACAGCTGTTCTGCCACGGAGGCAGCCACAGACAAGATGGAAATGAATGAGCCTGTCTGTCTTCTAATAAAACCGTATCCACCAAAACAGGCAGCAAGCTGGACTTGGCCCACGGGCCACAGTTCGCCAACACCTGCTCTACACTGGGAAGAAAAATAGATATTCTTAAATAAATGATTCTATCTTCCATCAGTGTGCCCAAATGTAACATTTATAAAGGATACATTTCAAAAATACTGATGAGGTCACTGGTGCAATAAGGCTGAATGGGCAAAGTCAAATTCTGCAAGTTAACTCACTGTCGGGCTTCTAAGCTGTTATCGGACGTCACCAGCAGGCCACTGATGTATTGGCACTGCAAGTACTGAGTTAATGGCAAATTACATTTGGTTCAATGATGTAGTTGACAATAAACATTAAAAGTATACAGGGAGAATCAGAGTGGGATACTTAGATCAAACACAGAAAGGGGTCCAGGCCTCCCTCTGCAACCTCTGCATGAGGGAGGGAAGGCAAAACAGGGGCTCTGTCTTGGCCACATCAGGGATGTGATACGCCTGAGCAGGTGTCCCCAGGTGAGAGGAATCACACTCAAGCATCTCAGGGGCCCTCTCCAAGACCAACTTCCCCTCTTCTCTCCACTCATGAGTTTGGTTCTTTTCATAAGCAGCAAGAAAATAGAGCAAGAAGGTTCCAGTTGGTCACTAGACTAAATTGAAGGCTCTGAAAAATACTGATTCATAAGTCTAACATTTGTCACTACAGATGAAGTTCATTTGGAGGGAACAAAAACCCTACAAGCCCATGAAGTAGAGGAAAGACTTAGGGGTGGATCCGCAGCCAGCCCAGCTGTTCACCTGTAGACCTCAGTTCCCTGGTTTCTCCCCACACAGACCACCCTGCAGTGGACCATGGACAGAAACAAAGGGGAACGCACGCCAGGCACGGTGGCGCACACCTGTAATCCTAGCGCTCCTAGAGGCCAAGGCAGGTGAATTGCTTGAGCTCAAGACCAGCCTGAGCCAAGAGCGAGACCCTATCTCTACCAAAAATAGAAAAGTAACCAGACACAGTGGTGCGTGCTTAATAGTCCCAGCTACTTATGAGGCTGAGGCAAGAGAATTGCTCAAGGCCAAGAGTTTGAGGTTGCTGTGAGCTCTGATGGTGCCATGGCATTCTACCCAGGGCAACAGAGTGAATCTGTCTCCAAAAAAAAAAAAAAAAAAAACCTCAAAGGGGAACACAGCACTGGAGAAAAAGAAAATCTAAATGAGGTGAGAGGGGGCGGAAGAAATACATCAAGCCTTCTTCAGCTTTCAGTCCCTCCCAGACCATCTACATCCGACATGTCCCAGCCAGGGCAGGGCCCCCGCCCTCTGGGCTCCATGCCTGTCTTCCCAGCTTAGTCCCCACCTGCGACATCCCCCTTCATTATCTGGTTTCCTTTAAGAGTCTTTTTCAGGGAACGCTATAAAGTAATTTCTACTCTATCTCGAACTAATTAGGAGAAGTGTCACAAAAACCGTGCCATGAACTAGGATGACAATTCAGGGTGTCTTGCTTGGCAGTAACCAAAGTCTGACTGAGAAGTGATAGGAACAGGTCACCACACCTGTGTACTATATTAGTCCCCTGCCACTGCATAGCAAATCCTCACAAATTTAGCAGCTTAAAGCTACACACACTTATTATCTCCGTCTCCCTGAGTCTAGAAGTGGGGTGTGGCTTACCTGGGTTCTTCATTTGTTACACAACAAAAGACAGCTAATGGCACACCTACAGAGTCTTACACATACACACATTGCCCTCTAAACAGTACCCTTGGAAGGCTATGGGTGTGACAAAAAGATTCAAAATATTTGCCATTCTTTCTGAAGCTGTTTGTAAAGAATAGTTTACCAATTAAAAAAAAAAAGGCAGTAAACCCTTGTCTCATTTTACCAGTGACCAAAAACACAGCATTTTCTTTTCATTCCCTCAAACAAGACTCTAAAGAACAGTCTAAAAGTCACCTTTCAATGGATGAGATGTGCCATGGCTGAGAATGCCCCATTTGAGGTCAGAGAGTCCCTGCAAAGACTGGGCCCTGAGCTTAACAGTAGGCGCCAAGAGTTGGCAGCTGGGCCAGCCTTGGGGTGACCATGAGGGAGTGCTAAATCAGTGAGCACTACTGGCAAAGACCCCAAAACTCAAGGACTGTTTTAGAGTCAGCTTGTTTTAAAGGACACAGTAGTCTCAGTATGTACCAATTCTAGTCAATTTGTTTTCAAAACAGCAGTGACACTGTTTTATAATTACTCTGAGACACAGTCCTCTAAAAGAGATCGACTCAAAAAGCCTTTATGGAGGGGCTATTTACACTGTGACTTTCAAAAGCAGCACAGTTTGGGTGAAATTGATGCTTCTACACTACTCAAAATTGGCACAGCCCTCTGGAAGGGCATTATGACAAGATGTATCAAGAGCCACAAAGATGCCCAGACCACGTAACTCCGCAATCCCTCTCCAAGGAATTTAGGCTAAGGAAATGACTCCATTGGACAAGAGAAATATGCTCAGAGATGTACCCAGGCATCTATCAACAGAAGCAAATATTTAAATGTCTAACTTAATAGACAGCTCACACAAGTGGTGGGACTTTCAATGGCATGGGATACCAGGCAGCATGAAAAAAATTATAAAGATCACTAATAAAGTAGAAAAAAGGTTTCTATTGAGATAAAGTATATAACATTATATAAAACAGTTATAAGAACGAATTGCAAATATGAGAAGTTTCTCTTTCAAGATGATGACATTACAGGAAGTATCTTCCTTTTCAAAAACTATCTGTATGAGATGATGAATCTTCACTGTTTTCAGCCATCCCTGTTGTAGCAATTGATGATGGCAACCCTAGTAAGACCTCAGCCTGAAGGGCAGCCAGTGGGCTCTCCTGCCCCATCTCTGCCTGAGTATTGTGTGGAGGAGGTATGGGTGAGAGCAATCCTGTTCATCTTTCTGGGAAACCCTGAGGTCAGCAATGGCCCTCCTGCAAGGGCACTACCGTCCTTGCCTTTAGAGGTGGTCACTCAACAGCATACCACCTGTGCTCTGGATCTTTGGTTCAGATTTTGATGATTTTCTTGGGCATGATGTAGGGTCATCCCATGTCCCAACAGTAAGTGTGCACTGTGTGCAGCAGCAGCCTGGGGAGAGAGGGAAGCGAGAGAGAGGGGGAGAGAGGGAAAGACAGAGAAGCCTTTTGGGGGAAGGAGAATGAGTGGTCTCCTTCCTGAATGCTGACTTTCTGCGGAGGCTGCTGCCCTGGGTTTCGGTCAGCCTTGGCACTCACTGTGCAGCCATTTCTCTTCCGTGGTCAGAAAGTCTGGATGAAGCAGGCATCCTGTGGGGACCCAGACACCTCTCTGTGGAATTGTCAGGAAGGGACAAAGGTGGAACACCCGCTCTCTCATTCTCATACCTCTTCAGCAACCTCATAGCCCATCCCCTTTGTCTCCATTACAAGCCCCTTGCGTCCTCCAGGATCTTGAAACTAAAAAGTAAAAAAAAAAAAAACTACCACCACCAACAAAAACCTATCTTTAGGCTCGGCGCCTGTGGCTCAAGTGGCTAAGGCACCAGCCACATACACCTAAGGTAGCGGGTTCGAATACAGCCCAGACCCACCAAACAACAATGATGGCTGCAACCAAAAAATAGCTGGGCGTTGTGGCCAGTGCCTGTGGTCCCAGCTACTTGGGAGGCTGAGGCAGGAGACTCGCTTGAGCCCAGGAGTTGGAGATTGCTGTGAGCTGTGAAGCCACAGCACTCTACCCAGGGGGATAGCTTGAGGTTCTGTCTCAAAAAAAAAAAAAAAAACCTATCTTTAAGGGTCTCAAAAAAGTGTTTAAAAAGTCAGTATGTCATCTTTATCATTATCATAAAAGTAAATCCACACACAAAAAAAAAACTTGTAGTGCCAGAAAAATGTATCTCAGACATCTAGGTTTTAATAAAGTACCTAAGTATTCTACTCACTTGCAGATCTTTTTACCTGGAGTTGCTGCAGGGCCCACCTGGAAGGCAGGACCAAGTGGCTAGCTCTGTCCTGCCTCCCACTCACCCCTTGCTCAACCAGACAAGGCAGGCCATCAGGTTTTGCGGCGGCTTTGTGGCTGCACCTTGAAGCAGAACAGGCTGCGGGCTCCTGCAGGAATGCAGTCCTGGGGGGTGGCCAGAAGGAAGCAATGCTAAAATAATCAAGGACGTGGGACGTCAGCCTGCAAGCTACCATCAACCTGCAGATGCAAAACCAGCCAAAGGATTGTAGCTGTGGCCCACAGTGAGAGGATCACAGCACAGGGTGCAAACCTAACACACCCACAAGGAAGCTCTTGCTTAGCTTCAGTCAGCTACCTTCCTCTGTTAACTCAGGAGGCTGCCCTTAGCCTCGGAGAGGATCGAATTACGCTATGCATATGAAATGTTTGGCCACGTTAAGCACTCAATAAATATCAGCTATTATTATTGTCATATTAATACTTTACAAATGTACCTTCCCACAGTCCATCACTTTTAGAGAATTTCTAGTAGCTGGTATTTATAGTTCCACATGCAGGCAGGCCCAATGGCAAGTGATGCATGAGCCGATTTTTTTCTCAAATTATTTTTTGTTTTATAGCATATTTCACTACACATGGGCTCAAAAACTCCAGGGACCATTTTGCTACAACCCTCCTAAGCACCAAAAAGTCAAATTCTTTTAGGCAAGTGACTTTTTAAAGTCACTGACATTTTCCTGATACTGGAAAGTGATTAAAAAACCCCGAAGTCCCCAACCCACAACCCAATCAAATTGCTGTAACATTAAATAATCACAGATCCCAGAATACAAATTTACATTAGATTTTTTAAGCTAATAAACTGAATATACATTTTCCCACTCACTACAACTTAAATAATTAAATAAAATTTATGAAAGCAATAAATAGGGTTTTTATCCTATTTAAATAAAGGATTCCTTTTTTATATTTTCTTTTAGAGAACGGGTTTTATTTCACCCACTCTGTGGATGGGCTGGCATTACTGCAGGACTGGAAGAAGCTCTGGTAGGCAGCAGAATTGAGTTACTCTTCTGCAACGCCTGTGTAGTCCACCTCTGGCTGGTAGCCTGGGTCCCAGCAGCTCTACCAACACAGGGCAGGATGACCCTGTCCCCAGCCAGGCCCTGCTCTCCTGGGCTTTGCACTTCCCTCCCCCACGGCAGACTGGAAAGCCTAGAGACTCCTTATCAGGGCGCCTCTGAATGGCTTTCATTTTATGCAATTATATTAAAAGTTATTCACACATTACTCAAAAAACAAATTTGAGATAATCTATGTGCTTCTTTACTAACACACTAAACAAGAGGGCACAGTAGCAGGTTTCAAAACCATAATTTCAAAGTAATGATTGTAGTTCATATTTCAACACCGCAGCAACCAGATTGAAAAAGAGCAGCGGTTGCTCTGCTGACCATGAATGTCACACGGGTGTGCTACCTCCATCACGCTGGAAGGAAATACTGAGTTTCAGTAAAAACTCTATTAAAATAAAAATGTTAAGTTTTTCCCACCCTATGTTCACAGATGCCTTAAGTCCATCCGCAAATCATCAGAGGCCAGGGGTCAAGGACACTTTCTTTAGGGAATCACTCAGAACATCGCACTACCTTAAATCTCTGGGCCGTGAAATTCAACAAAGTCCTAGATTAGGCGCCCTCAAACTAGGCCCGCAGGCCACATGCGGCC
Organism: Galago senegalensis; assembly: GCA_963575145.1. NCBI lineage: Eukaryota > Metazoa > Chordata > Mammalia > Primates > Galagidae > Galago > Galago senegalensis. Next base: position 16,483 of record CAUYTI010038066.1, on the reverse strand, counting down.
CACCTAGGACATTTATTCGGCCTGCCAGGTGTTTTTGCCACTGCTGCCTGTCCTGCTTAGAAGCTGACTCATCCCGGGGTATGCAGTCTGGCCCTCCAACGGTCTGAGGAACAGTGAACTGGCCCCCTATTTAAAAAGTTTGAGAACCCCTGTCTAGATTCCAGAGTCCAGACTACAGCACAGACTGGATCCCTTTCTAAGCAGAGGGCTCTTCTGTTGCTATAAATCCAACGAATGCCTGCAGCTTGAGTTGGCGGCCTGAAGAGGCCTGGACCTGGCCCCTGGGCAGATGCTCTGTCCACTCACTGCTGCCTGTTTCCTCCTTCAAGCCTTCTCTTTCAACTTGAGAGTTGGAGGAAATCTTCAGAGATCAGCTGATTCAAGCCCACTCTTACTTACGCAGGAAACTATGTTTCTAACAGGCTTGTTCTAAGGAAAACCCAAGAGCAGCCTTACGGAAACACTGTCCTTGAATGTTTCCCAGCAAAGTGGGAGTGCTGGGTTTCAGGTCAAGTAATTCTACACAAAGCCACCCAAGATCACATTTGCAACCTTACATTAATCAAGGCAAAAATTCAGAAAAAGGACACAATTTTTTTTAAAATGTAACAAATCCGTAGGCCAAAACAGAAGTTGTAAACTATACATTAACACAGAGGTGTAGATTAAAAAGGAAATAATGTTCCAAAGAGCCACTACATATGTTTGTCCTCAGTCATTTTTTAATAGACAAAATGCCTCCTTATGAACTATAGTCATGTGAATGAATACAAGAGAGGATGCAATCTATGTCATGTGGGGGTCAGCAGAGTCCACCCTCAAGTCAACCATTATTGTGGGGACGGGGTAGTGACAGGAAAGAAAAACAGGCTACTGGCCTTAACTCTTTCTATGTACCCAACAGAAGGTAAGCCAACCTTCTCTCTCCCCCCAAAAAACATTCTCTAGAACCTTTGGTCAATCAGCCACTGGAGAAAAAAGGGTCCCTTTAAGCACCTCCCCAAGCCAACTTCTGAGCCAATTCTCACCCTGCCCACATCTCCACTCACACGAACCTGAGGTCTCTCCCAGCACCTGGGCAGGGGACAACTTTGCTGACCCAGCAGAGGGCTGACCAGCTGGGAGGGTCTACAGGTGGGAGTATTCCTTCCAGGGCACAAGGCCTCCGGACAGTGGGCTAGGGCCACTTCATAAGCCTAATCACTGCCCAGGGCTTTTTCAGGTAGTGCCCAAGACAAGGGCTACCCAGACCCTCTTCAGGCCACTGCCCTCCAATTTAGCCAGCGATGTGCCTGTGACCTTGAAGCTGTCTCGAAGGGCAAGGCATCGGATGCATGTGGAATCATGAAGATCTGCAGATGGTTTTAGATTTGCTCCAATCTGAACACAGTCCACACAGGATCTCAGGCACGCGCTTGTGCGCTCTCTCTTTCTCCTCTCTCTCTCTCTCTGTAACAAAACCATTTCCAGATAAGCCTAGCATTTAAGGACCTCCCTACTCTGGCCCAAATTGTCCTTTCTCCTACAGGGTTTTGAGCTGTAACACTTTTTCTTCTTGTGCTGGAACTCTTGAGACCATCAAATTAAAGGTAAGGTTATCCAGAAAGCAAAGGAATGATCTTGGGTTCCTGCGAAGCCACTCAGACCGAGACATCCTACAGGTGGTCAAAACCATGGAAGGAGCTGGGACAGAGGCCCGTTTCAGGGTAGCGCTGGAACTATCATCAGGGAAAAGGTATGTCCACCTCCCACCAAGGAGGCAAAGCTATCCATTCAGAAGTAAAAAGTTAGAAGGGTCCAAATGCTAATTCCTAGCAGAGGTTCTTCCTTTGAATATGCATCAGAATCACCTGGGGAACTGGTTCAACAGGAAGAATTCCAGACCAACCCATCCCAAGAGACTGAGTCCTAGGTCCAAAGCAGGTCCCAGAAAACTGCATTTCCACATATGCCAAGACCACATTCTAGAAACACTTCTGCAGTGCCATCCTATGCGTCCTCTGCACAAGTGCCACATGGCCTTCCACCCACTGAAGATCTTGATGCTTTGGGAGGAACAGGTAAACCTCTCATACAGAATTCCAATTAACTAATATCAAAACAATTAACGGAGGAGGTAGAGGCTAATCCCCTGCCCCTTCAATAACTTCCTGCCGAAGACTACAGTACGCAGAGAGGAGCTGAGAAACCAATAAACGGGGCCTCAGCCAGGTGATCAGGGTGCCAGCAACTGGCACAGCCATGTTGGCAGCGCACATCCTCAATAGGAAGTGGTGAGCAGGGCTCGTTACCCCTGTGGTCTCCTCCCCTGAACCCACAGCCCCAGTCTAATCATGAGAAAAACATCTAACAACTCTCAATGGCAAACGTTCTGTGAAGCACCTGACCAGTGCTCCTCAAAATTGTCATGCTCATCAAAAACAAGCAAAGAGCTGAGGGGATGAGGAAATGAAATGCAGGATCACAGGTGGGATCCTGGAACAGAAAAAAGATACTCAGTAAAAATCAGAAAATCTACATCAAGCATGGACTTTAGTTAACAACAATGCATGAATACTGGTTCCACAGTTATAACTATATACCACAGATGCTAATAATTGGGGAAAGTGAATGCTGGGTGCATGGGAACTCTCGTACTATGTCTGGAACTCTTGTACGCATCTCAAAACTATTCTAAAATTTACAGGTTCCTTAAAAATATGTCTGTGTTATGTGGTTTTACATGTGATATTATGTAAAAGCCTATATACCTGGCATGACAATGGTTGACCTTCAACAATACCAAATAGTACTTTGGAAAAGTTAGTAAAATGCTATAATCAACAAAAGGAAACAGACACACCAACTGATCTGTTTAATATACTAGTGTGTGGTTATTACATGGTTAAAACTCAGTACCATTTCTGCTGTTCTTAAAACAGAGAACACATTATGTATATCCGAATATGCAAAATGGTAACCATGTTTACTGTATGAGTTTGTAAATAACAAAAAGTTGCTGAGACCAAACCAGGACTTACATACTAAATTCTCTCCTTCAGAAGGCCCAAGAATAAAGAATCTACATATCCAATTTTCAAAAGTGCATCCAAAAATTCAAGATATTCTCAAATTAAGTTCATTCAAAACATTAAGCATTAATAACAGTTTATCACTACAGTATATAACAAAAACTATTTTACACTAATCCAAGCTACCAAAATCTAAAGGCAATATAGATCTGTTATGAAGTAAAGGGTAAATTGCCAGTTATGACTATACTTGTTTTGAATGCTAGCATTAATTTAGGTTCAGATGCTAAACAGAACTTAAATGTAAACACTGAAATTAGCCCACCTCTGGAAAAGAGCTTGTCTTTTCCACTATGTCAATATGGCATAGTGATCTGGGTACTAGATTGTAAAAAACTACGTTTAAAAATACAAAAAAAAAAAAAAGGAACATCTTAATGAAATAAAATGGTTAAAATTTCAAAGGAAACACTTTAAATGACACCTTAAGTATGATAAAAAGCAAACCATAAAAAAACGTTTGGACGGGACTGAAATGGCAGATAGACACTCCCCTGCGTTACAAACATCCAACTTAGCACATCTCAGCACTTACAAAGGCTATTACTGTATTCATTACTAATCCAAGTAGTAATTTGATAAGTAAATCTTTTCTAGATTAAAAAGTGATGGTATACTCGTAATGCATTGATGCTATTGTCGATTAAAACAAGGAAATCAGTATTAGTGTGCCACCTGACACCAGCATTCCGTTAAAACCACAAACAAATAGTTTTACTCCTTTTGAGATATTAATCTCAAGCAGACAGACAACATATAAAAAGAGTTTACATTATCTTAAAAGTATGGACTAGGTGACCCCAAAATCCAGTGTTCATGGTAAATAAACCAATGGTCTTATCCTCACTCAGACCAAAATAAGAACAGTGATCTTGGGATAAGAGAATGAGGTGCTCGGCCTTAGCTGTGGTGGCAACTGAGGTTTACAACTGGCATGGGGGAATGTCCCTGCTCAAGTGACAGTTCAGTCTGATGCTGAAAACAGCATTTGAGAATCTCGCAGAAAATATTACCTTTCCCCAGAATACTTCAAATGTATTGTACCTGGCCTTGAGGAGGTGGTGGGGGCTTTCCATGGGGTCCTTCCCCACACAGAGACCGCAAACAGCTATTTTATATACTTGTTAATTAAGATTAGAGTTGATAGTGAACTTGTAAAATATCTGTTCCATTTTACAGGCACCCTGAGGGCAGGTCCTTCTCTGGTTCCCCCTGGTATTCCATAGCACCTGGCCGGTAGCTGGTACTCAGTAAGTATTAACTATATGAGCACAATTCACTGGAAGCACAACCAGGAGAGCAGTCCAATTTGTAGGCTGGATCAGGATGAACAAAGGAAGCTTTTTCTATATCCCCACACCCATACTCTTCCAGCCCTCCTAACTGGAGTCAGACAATGTAACAGCAACAAAAATTTACACACAAGTCCATTCATTCCACGCTGCTTTGAAGAAAAGAAATTCCCTAATAATCATGGAACTGCCTCCAATTTTAACACAGGGAAGGCAGAGCTACAAAGGTCTTAGCCAACATTAGCAGGAGCCCCCTACTTTCACGAAACACAAAACAGAGGTGAAGAGAGGTTAAAAATTAGTATGCAACTTTAGCCAAATGAGTCATAGCAGAAGAAAAAGAGAATCTACATCTCTGCTCCTCCTGTGAATCAAGATGTGTGAAGTTCAGATTTAGAGTAACTATTAACAAAGTCCAGGATGATACTGTTTGGATTGAGTTCCCATTATAATGATAAGACGAAGTCACTGCACAAAGGCCAATGTTTTTGAGAGAGGAGTTTTCAATAACATCAATGCAAAGCCATAATTTAGCCCAGCGTCTGCAGTCTAGGTTTGGGGCATCTCCACAGCCCACACAGCGTGGGCCTTAAGTCCTCTCATGGCCACTCCCGACGGGACCCCTCTGGGCCGGTCACTGTGCCTGGCTGAGTGTTCACCACCATCCTCCTCTATAAAAGGGCGGATAAACCTCAGTAGCCTCCTTGCACAAGGCAAGAATGAAATGGTACAAAAGCAAGCCCAAGGGACAGATACATACATTGTTTCACAGCCCACAACTTCAGAATTTCCCCTTCTGTCCAAAGAATGACTAGTAATCTTTCTGAGGTCTCCCTGCAGATGAGCTAGGACCATTGAGGAAAAGAGAAGATTGACTGTACTTTGTAACTGTCTGCACGGAGGAAACTTCAAAAACTTACAAAGCGCTCATTTTGTGTTCAGCCTAGTAACTGAACAGGAAGAGAGGGGATGAGAAGCTGCAGAGTCAAAAGGAAGAGAGCACTGTGACAGGAAATAATTCATACAAAACGCACCATGATGAAGCCAGGAGAATTTCTAATCGGCTTTTTCGTTCCCCAGGCCTACCCTACTTGATCAAGGAAGGGTGCATTTGCAAAGAAAAAAACCTACTCGGACAGCAAGATCGTACTCCAGACCAGCTAACAGGCAGCTTTGCAGACATTGGGAGTCTGCCACCAACAACCAAATTAGACTTTTCCCTTTCCTTTTCCCTTTGTAAGGTCTAATTTGTGATATTTTTGCTCTCTCTCCCCTGAAGAGTCTATTTGACAAAGATATGTAGAAGGAAATAAGACATTCAAAAGCTAACATGGGTGACCAGCTCAAAACTGATCAGGCAGGAGCTCGAGTCCCATGAACTTTAGTAATAACAAAAACAAATGTTTTTTCCACAATCACCAATATAAGACTTCTGAGCTAAGAAAACAGATGTCTTTTATTAGACCAAATTCTGAAAGTAATTGACAAAAGTCCTCCCATTATTTCCGCATCCGTGCTCACTCTAAAGGGACTGTGTTTTCATCACATCTCAGCCAGATTATCAAAATGTTCCCTACGAAAATCAGCATTTTGTATGTACACAGCCCAAATATGGTGATTACAAAATTTAAAAGCTATGTATGCCATATGTTATCACCGTTGCTACAAATAAAAACAGACCATGATTAAAAGTCAGTTGCGTTAAAATAAGTTTCTCCTTTACATACTTAACGCAGAGATAAAGTATTTAGATCTGTAAATATGTATTTTTTGCTATGTTTATTAAAAAGGAAGAGAAAAACATTGATCTCCAAAAGGTAACTGTGTGATAGAATTTGCAGGCCCTTGACTCAGACGTTGGAACAAAGCAGCACAGTATTCACTTATATCCAAGTTGCCTGAATACTGACCTTCTGAGGCAGTTAACTCTTGTCGTGGAGGCTGTCCTGTGCATTAGGAGACGTTTACTATCATCCCTGTCTAGCATCCCACTAACGCCAGCAACATTCCCAGGCCTAACAATTAAAAATGTCTCCGGACACTGCTCAATGTCCACATGGACAGAACTGCCTCGGCTGAGAACCACTAATTTCTAGACATGGGTTCAAGTCTCAAGTTTTTCAAAATATTAACCTTTAAAAAGGTATTTGTGTATTTGCCAAAGTCAATTATTCCTATTTCCCAACCCAAATCTAAAAACTACTAAGACCTAGAAGTGAATGGGGAGCTGATACAGTAATGTGCATTTAGTTGAAAACATACTTCCATCCTTAGACATGGAACCCTCACCAACCAGAGACATTCACAAAAAGACAATCTGCTTCTTATGGAACATAGAACGATAAGCTTCACTACCCAGGATGGACGAAGGGCACCAGGCGCTTGTCTCAATCAAGTTTAAGAAGCAACACAGTCAACCCTGGACGCTTAATCTGCAGGTGATCAATCAACTGTGCTTTAGTTCTACCCAGGAAAGCTTCAACATAAAAGTGACAACACAGAGGCTCTGGCCTCCCTCTCCTTTGTTTTTTAAGATAACATTGTCATCATTTCTTCATGCCTGCCACTGGGTCTTGTCTAGCAAACCCTAGGAAACAGAGCTGACAAGAAAACTATAAAAAGGGAAATGAAGACAGCTTCATTTAGAAGAGAATCTTCTAAACCCAAGCTAGGTAGGTCCTAAGAAGACAACACTGAAACATGTGGAGGGAAAACCACACGGGTATAGGTAATGAAGAGACAGGAAACGAGCTGAGTTTAAGATAAACGCCGGGGTGGGGAGATGACATGAAGTGAGCCTGACGCAAAGGTGAAAAGTACAGGAGGGAACCAGAAGAGCAGCGAGAAAGAGCAAAGAAGAAAAGTGAAAACGCATAGCAAGAGCAATCTGTGCTGACAGCTACCTGGCTAGGTTCTGCTCCTAAGGTTATTTCTTTAAAAAAAGACCAAGTCGTTTGATGAGAATTTACTATACACCTCTATCAAATTTCCAGAACACTATCTCTAAAATAACTCCCCAAATCTCTTCTTAGTCTCTTAAAAACTCCATTCGTTGGTGGTTTTTATGTCAATGTTGCCAAGCTGCCTTCCCTCACCCAGAGCAGTAAAAAAGGGCTGTTTAATTACTAGTTCAGACCTCTCCCTATCCCTCCCCGTGAAACATACACAGAGAGAGAGAGAGAGAGAGAGAGATAAGTTTTTAAAGCAACTGTCCTTATAATGAACATAGCTAGCAAGGGAAAAAGAAAAAGAGATAGCAAAGGTTCTTCTCTGGATTCAAACTCATAAGTGACATGATTAAAATATTTGTTGACTTGCAGACTTCCTTACATACTCAGTCAAAATTCACAGGATATTAGACTGATACACAAGCTTTAAGGAAAATCAATGCAGACGCTGATGGACTTTGTCCTCTAAGATGCCCACAGGCACCTTTCACTGTGATCTTGCCAACTTCCAATTTATGTTTCCCTACCTGACCATACCCACCACTGCCAGGAGAATTATTAAGCTCTTTACGTAAATAAATCTCTGCTGCGCCTCATCCTGGAAACTGCTACTTATAGAACTGGCCCCATGAGAGGTAGCATGCCTGTACGCTGAAAGAACATTCAGGACAGGGAGTGTCTCCCAGCAGAGACACCAGACTCGTGGTGTATCTCATTCCGGACTGGTCCAGGGGAAGGCTGCCTAACCCTCTGAGGGCCTCAGGGTCCTCCAAACAAAGACAAGTAGGTTAGGGACGGTCTGGCCTGCACAACACTCACTTGGAAGGGCAGCCAGTGTCAGAGTTTTCTCATCAGGACCTTGTAGGAGTCTTCTAAGACTTGACCTGGCCTCTCTCATGACCTGAGAAGTAGATTTCAAAGTCATCTTGGAAGACGTCAAGACCTTTCCGGATTGTAATAAAAGCACAAAGGAAAAGGAGTTGGTATATTCAGATACAAAGTTTTTAGCAAGAACTTATCTACCCCACTTCACTTGAATAACAGTAATTCGTTTACAAAACATAAATCACTGTTACTTCAGCAAGGTGTTGTGCAAGGTACCTGGGGGGCCAACTGGAAAAGTGAGTAGACACTCCTGCTTCCTGGGTCCCCACTGTGACAGAGGAGAGGTGGGGGTCCCACCACAAGGCTGTCGATGAAGAGGCACATCACAGAGGAATCTGCACTGGCACCTGCCGGGTTAAGTCTCCTGGAGTGGAAACCCTATTACTACAACAGGCCTTCCACACTCCCTGGAGGCACTGGGATCGCCCCCAACAGGGGTTTCTCCTTCCTGGGAATGCTCATGCCCATTTCAGAGCTGGGGGACCCTGCCCTACCGCACATGGGGAGGAGCCAGGCCAGTGTTGCCCGGTGGTGTCCTTCTGGGACCTTTCCCAGCTTCCCCTCTGTGACCACTCAGGCAGGTATTAATTGCTTATTATTCCCTTCCAAAGTCCAGGGCCACCTCCACAACTGGGCTGATAAGGGGTTCCCAGAATGAACTGATACCCAAGCTCCACACCCCATCAACCAGTCTCTACTGATGTTCCTCCAATCTTACCCCATAGCAAGTCTATAGCTCTGCTTCATGCACTGTCATATACAGCTTAGTGAAGGGATAGCAGCTAGCATGGTAGGTGGGAGACACTGGGAAGCTGGGCGATCAGAGTCTGCCCTTTACTAGCTGGGGAATAGGCAGTGTCATCCTTTTCTTATCCATAAAGATAAAAACAGGAGGCACTTCAATATTTGTGAGGATCCAATCAGCTACCATCACAAGTAAAGTGCTCAGAACCGTAATTCCAATGTATGGTGTGTGTGTGTGCACCTGAGTTCCTGTGTGAGGAGAAAAGCTAATGATCAGAAACACAAAAAAAGTTTTAGCTTCTGTACTCACAGATTAAGTACTTGACATGTATCAGAAATATGTTGAATGCCAATACCCCAAAAAAGTAATTTTACATTAATAACTTTTTTATTAAATGATAGCTGTATACATTACTGCAAACATGGGGTACAGTGTTGTGTTTTCATATACAATCTGAAATACTTTCATCAAGCTGGTTCACATAGATTTCATGTCATTTGCTTAGTCATTGTGTCAAAACATTTATATTCTAGTTCTAGAAAAGTTCACTTGTACCCTTGTTAAACAGATCTTTCCGGTTACCCTCCCTACATTAATAATTTGATATGCAGACTTCAAAACACATTTTAAAATATTTGTCAAATGAACACACATGTATTCAATTTCAACCAGCTCTGATGTTAGTGCTCTAAAATTGCTTGAATGCATGAAATAGTATATTATTCCTTACACGTACAAGGGCTACACCCTTCCCAGTAAAGCACAAAACAATTACCATTATTGTTACTCTACATTGTTTCCACTGCGTCTCTTTAGCCATTTCAACCTTGGAAAATACAGAACAAATGAAGTGTAAATCATCAAAACTGCAAATGACCACACGCACATTAGTATCTATTATTCTTTCCGTTATGCTACTTTACGTCCTCATTAACAACGGGTCAGCAAAAGCATCCCCCTTTCCAAAACTGTCCCCAAAGAAGAAATCGCAATACTTAAATTCTGACTGCAGTTGAAGCTTCCTTTCTTAAAAACATTAAAATAGGAGAAAGACATGGGATACCACTAAATAACTAACTTACCAGCCTGGGATACCAACTACTCTATCCAGAGGTTCCTGTTCTGTCTAATCTACTGAAAAGTAAAACATTCAGCCAGCCCACCAGGTGGATATACAGTTGGGTTTGGGTTTGGTTTTCTTGTTGTTTTCAAGTTTAGCTTCAGGACTACAAATGATACCTTTTTGATAGAGAATTTACCAAATAGAGAGGACCTGACCTAATTCTCCCATCCTGAAGGCAAACCGTTCCACAGTGGACAGAGATTCTGGGCAGAGGCACAAGGATTCTGGAGGTCTCGTATGACTAACATCTCAGTGGGGCCCAGAGCCCCATTAACAACAGGCTTAGAACTCGATATTCACACATGCAGTGAGTATTAGCTGTGCATTCACTGTGTATACTGTATGATATCATACTAAGTGGCAGAACCTTTCTGTCCCAAGGGGTTTAGAATCTATTAAGGAAAATGTGAACACAAAGAAACCATAGGGAAGAACGTCACAAATGGCAGACTGGAAACAGAAATTGCTGTGGAAGTTCAGATGCAAAGTCATCACCTCTGGTTGGGAAGGAATTGGGAAGACTGGGGAAGAAAGAGAATAGGAAATTTGGGGTAGGTGAGAACTCCTGAAGCTGAGAGGGATGCACTAAGGGGTGCACAGTGCCACCTCTGTCAAAGGTTCCACCATTTCCACAGCTTCAAGGACTGAGGTTCTTGAGATAGGAACCTATGAACGTGTGTGTGTGCGCCCTGGGTGGTATAACTTGCTAATGTCAATTTACTTTCAAGATATAAACACACCTTGGTATATGTCCAAAGCAAAATGCAGGAAAAGAGAAAATCTAATTTTTTAAATTGTGCTAATGAAATGGCCTAAAGAAATGAAACATTATTTTCACTCTAGCTGCATACTTGTGATAGCTCGTTAAAAGGCTGTTTTGACCTCCTTCTGAGTTGCCTTAACTCGGGCATTTAACGCACATGATATCATTTTTTTTTTTTAGCTTAGGCCCTTTGAAAATGTGCCATGAAGTATTTCCGTCACTCATTTTAGGAAAGAGAAACCATTTGGAAGCACTACTTGCAATCCTGGAAGGGAAAACTATTTCCTAAGCCTCTGCAGTGAGTTGTAGGGAGTTTCCAGTTCATTTGTGAAAAAAGTTAACTTACTTGTTTTCCTAAACACTGTTCATCACCACCCCCCCCCCGCAGTTCCAGCAAGCTATCTTGAGCTCTCCAGTCGTTAAGCCTCATTTTTAATATCGAAGAATGATTTCCATGAGCCCTGTTTCGCCCAGCGCACACTGCAAGCCAGTGTGAGCAGTCAGAAGAAGCTGTGTATCATACGGCAACATGGCCTGGTCTAGCCAGGGCAAATTTAGCTAATGCCAGAGATCGTGTAAAGGACTCTAGATCAATCTGTGCAATCAGGGAAGTCTTCGGGTATCTTAAAAGGTTATCCAGTCTGTGCACATGCAAGGAAGGTTTCTGGTGTATTTAATATGGATGATAGTGCATTTCCCAAATACAGTACTGTGTACATAAGATCTGCTGTTTGTTAGGAAAACTCAATGCCCCCCAATGTAAATGACAGCGGTTAGGAATACAGCAGGCTCAAACAGAGCAGGGATGAAGAAGATTTAAGCATGCAGTGTGCAATACAGCCAAGCCCAACGGCTGAAGAGTGAATCCATACAGCTACTTGAACGTGCCTCAAACAAGCCTCACCAGCGTAAAGAGGGTCAGTTTCTCCAAAAGTGGGCAAGAGGGGGTTTACAGAGTAGTCAACACTGCAGATGGTAAGGGGCTACACACAGTTTCATCCCATGTTTCATGATTGGTCCCACCTCCCCAGTGTTTCCGTAGCAGCTAAGAAGCTCAGAGACCAGGAGAGGCCTCCCAGAGAGGAAATGAGCCTGGCACCTCCACAACTTCCCATGTGCTAAAGTTCTCAATTTCAGCCTCAAGTAGCTGCCAAAAGACCACTAAGGTCCACCCACCTTCTTCAATCAAAACTATATCTAACCAACCAGGAGGGAAATATTGAGGGAGGAATTTCCCTTGCGCTTGCTTCTTCACAAGCCAGGGTCACATCCGCTTCTCAGGGAATCCCTTTCCCAAACATCTAAAAACCTCCATCTCCAGCCCAAGCTACAGGCTGAGTACATTTCTTTTCCACCCTTGCATCCAGTGGCTCCCATTCTCTTGATACACGATGATACGTTTAAATCCTATTATTAATTCACCTGTTTACCTAGAAACACTTTGAAAGTGAATTAAGGGAGTGTTCAGAAACGTTGTTTAGATCTGTGTGAAGTTAAAACACCCCAGGTTAATTTCATTTTCAGTCACTTTTAAGACTTGAAAACCACTGTTAATAATTATGCAAAAAACAGTGGCATGAAACACACCCAGAATTACTTTCATTCCTACACAAAATCCTTTCTGAGAAGTCAGGAGTGGGCCCGGACCAGGGAGGAACCCTACCTGTGGTTCCTGACCAAACCACGCCCACTGGCCCCTCTGGGTTCAGTTTCTTTTTGGGTCAAAGGAGGGAGTGGACCTGGCCAATGTTTTAGGCCCCTCCAGCCCAGTCTGGGGTCTGCTCATCCTGTTATGCAGATGCAAACTTGGCAGAATCAGCCTTAAACCTGTTGGCAAAATATATAAAGCCAAATAAGGGGGGAAGTGCCAGCCTGAATTGTCTTAAGTGGCTGAGGCCGATTTCACGCACGTTCCTGCTTTGTCCCTAAAGCTGTTACGAGACTAGTTTGAGTTAGGTGCCGGGTGTTCACCAGCCAGTGACCCCTAGCATCCCAACGCAGACCTTCAAAGCTATTCTTATTGTCTACAAAGTAAAGCATTTTGCAAATTAAACCCCTCTACACAATGCCAAGTTAACTGCGCTCATAATGGAGTTACCGGTAATACCTTAAAAGTCACACATCAAATTTTTCCTGAACCACTGGGTGGTTAAATCGCCCTCAATAAGACGAGAGGGCAAAGCGGTTGTGAGAAACTTTGGTTCAGGTGGCTGTGGGAGAGTCCAAAACTGGGGCAGGGCGCAGAGCCTGAAGCACCGCACAAAAGCGCCCTTCGCCAAGGCGAGGAGCTCCTTTATACGATGTGACAGCAGCTTTGTGCCGGATCATAAATAGTTCCAATAATCACAGTAAGTTCTCCGGACGATCACGGCCTCCCGCGTCCCTCCGCTGGGGCCCCTGCGATCCGCGATTATTCCTCCCCCAGCACACGCGCCCCGGCGACCCCGGCCACCGCACGGTCCCATGCCTGCTCTGGGATCAGTGCTCGCTGCCCTCACGCAGGCCGGGAGCAACTGCGCACCCGGGGGTCTCTAATCCCCCGGCCCTCCCCCTGGCCTCTGCCCGGGTCCCCGCCCGCGCCCTAGGCGGGCGTCCCCGCCCCCACACCGGCCCCCGAGGTGGGGGTGCCAGGAACGCGGGCAGAAAGGTGAGGAGTCGGGAGGTGCCGGGCAATCCGCGGCCGGGGTCGCCCAGGCCGCGTCGGGGCCGAAGGCACCGGTGAGGCGCGGAGAGGACTAGCTTCCCCAGCCCTTTCCCGGACGCGCCCCGGCGCGCTCCCAACTCCGCCGAACGGCTCCAAGTTTGCGGCCCCAGCCCCGCGCCCGCCCAGCCGCGCTTACCTCGCCGTGGGCCGCCCGCCGAGGCCGGAGGGCAGCGGCGCGGGTCCCGGGGCGGCGGCCGCTCTGCGCCCGCTCAGGCGCCGCTCTTTGTCTGCACCGCTCCCTCCTCCCGCCGCCGGGCGGACGCTGCCGGCCCGGGCACCACAAGCCTCCCCGCCGCTGAGCCCTCCCCGCCGCTCGCCGCCCGCCGCTCGCCGCCCGCCGCCCGCTCGGCCGCGCGGCTCCGGCCTGACGATCCCCGCGGCGGCGGCGGCGGCGACCCTCCCCCGGCGCGCAGCGCCCGCCTCCTCCGCGCTCTTCCTCCTCCTCCCGCGCTCCTCCCAGGCCGCACCGTGACGCCGCCCAGGGGCCGGGCCAGGCCCGCACGCGCGGGGAGGGGGCTCGAGACCCACCTGGGGGCGCGCCCCGGCCTCCGAGCTCCAAGGCCCTCTCCGGCACGCGCGCGCCGGGATCGCGCTGGGCTCCTGGGTGCTGCGCCTGCAGCGGGGAGGGCAGCGGGACCTGGCGCCGAAGCGGTGGGGGGCGGGGGCAGGACGGGGTCCCCACGCCCGAAACCTCTCGGGCTGGCAGTGGGGGGCAGGGTGGGTGGGGACGAGAGTGAAATGCCGGCGGTAACTTCCAGCCTCGGAAGACTGCGAGATAGTCTTTGCATCTTCTTTTCTGCTTGTTTGCTTTTCTTATCATCCCCCCCCCCCCGGAAGCATTCCCACGGCACTCTCAGCAAAGCAGGCCTGTTGTCCATCAGAAGAGTGACTTACATAAAAATGTCACTTCCTCCCTGTAATTGCTTGTGGGCAGTTTTATTTATTCGCCTTGCATCTATTTACTTTCCCAACCAGACACGTTTTTACTCCATCATCCCCTTGGAGGCATTTCCCAAGGGAAGGAGAGGAAACCCGACCTCCGCTGCCTCCTAGGCCAAGTCCAGCCAGAGGGATGCTGGCCCCACACCCTCTGGGCAGAACCCGATAGGGAGCTGCCTAAATGTGAGCCCCAGAAGGACTTGTCGCTAATGGTGGGACCGTTCAGCTCACCCAGCCTGGAGTAGTGGCTAACATAGAAACAAACTTGAAAGATGAAAACCCAAGAGGAAGCCGAAAGACAGAGTTTCCCATTCACAGGCACGTGCATCCAGATGTCTTATCTCCCATCTCCTTCCCGTATGATTTCCCAACGGAAATTCTAATATTCAAATGATTCTGATTTCCTGGTGGGATAGTCTGCATCCATGTTAATGAGATTCTTTCTTAGGCTCCTGGCCTCTCATTATTAATAAGCCAGTCATAATTTACCCAAGGTTACAAGGCAGTATCATTCGATACATTCATCCCCTGCCTCCCCAGAGGAAGTACCCAAGGATGGGTGACCAGAGTCAGTGAGGCTTTGAAGTCAGTTGAAAGTCGGCTCCCTGAACTGCCTTGCACAGGGGTTCCGTCACCTTTCTAAAATCTATCAAATGGGGAGATAATATTTACCTACCTTCCATGTAAAAAAAGTGCCTGGCATGAAATGGAAAGAGGGCAGTACACTGGAGCAGTGATCAGATGCAGCCCAAGCCATCGCCACAGCCTCCTTCGTCTCTGTTTTGACCTTGGGATTGAAATTAACTCAGTTCATCTGTTTCTGGAAACCCTCATCTTCCTAATATCTAGCTTTACAATGAGGAAAGAAGAATTCTAATGAACAGTCTGTTCAAGTTTAAATTAGTTTACTCAAAATAGGTACAATATTGACCTAGTTTTCAGCTTGTTTGCTTTGTAAACTTTCATTGAATGATGACTCTTGAACCCCTCTTTCTTCCCTGGTTCTTTGTAAAGTCACCAACAACATCCTCTACTTAAACCCAATAGCCCTGTCTCAATCTTAATTCTATGCGGTATTCTGAAGCGTGTGGCATTTCTGCTATTTCCTGAAACTCCATCATCTTTTCATTTATTTAACACAGCCAGTTCTGATTCTCTTTCTTTTTTGACCTGCCCATCTCCGTCTTTTCATTGCGGGGAGGAGGGGAGGTATGTTGTCCTCCCAATCTCTAATAGTAGTATTTCCAAAGGAGATGGTAATGCTGTTTCCAAAGGAGATGGTAATGTGTGTTTTAGAGAGAGGGAGTTGGTCATTTTGTGCATGCTCCCAGGCTGCTGAACTTTCACTGATTAACTTCCAGATCTATAGCCTCAGAGAGCTCGGCACCTTCTCTGGACTCTGCAGGAGGCTACTCATCTCTTTTAGGTCACCATGCTCAGAACGCAACTTATCTCCTCCCCAAACCATCCCCTCTCCCAGTGGTCTCAGGCTTGACCAACAACCTACCAACTATCCCAGCTTCCAGGAGAATTCTCATTGCCATCTTGACTTTTTCCTTCTCTCCAAAATCTCTCCAAGGGCAGTGAGGTAAGGGCATGATTCTGAGTCCTAGTGATTCTTAACTCTGGCTTAAACTTTCTTCCCATGTTCAATACTAACTAGCATCCTAACTTTTACATCCTAGCATTTCTTATGCCCTATTGAATTCTTGACATAAATCAACTCTAAACCACACACAATAGTATTATCTCCATTTTACAAATGAGAAAACATGAACAGTGAGTGAAAGAGCTAGAGGAAAAACTGCACACACCTGACTCCAAAACTCATGTTATTTTCCCTGGAGATCACTGCCTTTCAACTGGTCTTTTGTTAGTTATGCACTGTTATGCCCGAAATTCTCCCAGAAGACCCCCACAGACAGTCCGAGACACACTCCGATGTAAAAAGCACGAGATGAGTTTATTTCAGGCCCCAGGTAGCCTGGACTCTCCTGGCATGCAAGCCTAGGA
>CAUYTI010038063.1:0-12149 GCA_963575145.1 Galago senegalensis | reverse complement strand
GTCCCAGCTACTTGGGAGGCTGAGGCAGGAGACTCGCTTGAGCCCAGGAGTTGGAGGTTGCTGTGAGCTGTAATGCCACAGCACTCTACCCAGGGGGACAGCTTGAGGCTCTGTCTCAAAAAAAAAAAAAAAAAAAGAAATACAAAGCCCCAAACTCCCAGCTTGTCCTGTCTCAGAATTTTCCTTTATAAGCAGGGAAGAGACGCCACTCTCACCCCTCCTGGGGGCAGCCCCTCTTCTCCCCTCTTCTCCCTGCAGCCACATCTACCTCTGAGTTAGAGTCTTCTGTTCACAAAATACTCTATCAACTCCTCCTGGCACAGTAGTGATAAATGGAGACTTATTAATGATTTCTGGTGGGGAGGGAGCAGGAATGAGGGAGTTCTACCATTTGCCTGGAACACACGATGGCAAAAAAAAAAAAATTCACTGAAATAAAAATCATCTTTAAAGATCTGTGTGAATGCCGTCAGTCACCAACCACATTTTCTTGTGCCTGTCTAGACTTCCCTCCCCATCCACCTCGCTACAACCAGCCTGGGGCTTTCCAGGCCCAGTGATTTAACTCCTGTTCTTCTCCTCCTCTCCTGCTTCAGCTGACCCTAAAACAAAAATGCAAGTCTAGGATCCGTCCTTCTTAGGAAGGAGTTTGGGAGAGGATCATAAATCAGAATGTTTCCCCGTCATGCCACAGCCGCAGCTGTCGCTGTTGAATTTATTTTGCTCAGACTCTGTCTTACGTGTGACTACATCTCTCCTCCTCCTGGCTCTTCCTCAGCTTAACAGTCCTTATTTTCTTCTGCACAGTTCTTGCTTCTTCTTTTGCTCTTATTATTTTTATATCCTCCAGGCTTCCATAACTTGCCTCTTCCCTGCCCTCTGTCATAGAGGTGGGCAAGGGGCTGGTGGCAGTGGGGCTGGGGAACAGGCTGCTAGGAGGGCACAGTCTTAGGCTGGCTCTCCACATGCAGAGTCTGAGACTGGGCTTGGGTGCATGGGATTTGTTAAAGGAATGCCTCAGAAAAAAGCATGGAGGGGTGGGAATGAGGCAGGAAAAGAAAAGGGAAGGAGCAAGCAAGGATGTGGTCTGTGACAGCAGCCTGATCCAATCAGTCCCTGGCTGTGTGTTGTCCTAAGGATGTAGGGCCGAGTGGCGCAGGGCCACGCCGGGCAGAAAGGGGGCAGCAGGGAGCACCAGGCAGCCAACACTCAGCTGGCAGGGGTATGGTGGGCACAGCTCAGGGGTGTGGGTGGGGCATCCCTTGGCTTACCATAGGGACTAACATCTCTCAGTGAGTATCACCAGCACTGTCCTCTCAAATGGTGTTGGATTTTCTCATTTAATCCTCACACGAGATTAAATGAGAAAAAGGAGAGCATGCAGGCAGGAAGGGCAATAGTATCCCCTGTGTTCCGGCCCCTGACCCCCGGGAGACGTCTCTCAGCAATCGCAGCACCGTTTAACACTGCGTTCAGACGTCACCTTATCATCTGTAGGCTCAGTACTCCACAAAGCCAAAAACTATTTGTCAGACATGGCACAAAGGAGAAAATCAATTCTCCACCCTGTGCTAGTCAAAGTTAGGCAATTTCATCTGTAGGGATAAAGGTTTAAAGAGTCTGGGAATCAGTCATGTTATTACAAAGAGTGTTCCCCAATAACAGGAACTTTATTCATGAAATGCTGACAAAATGTGATTTAGTAGTGCCAAGACAGAAGAGCTCTTTTCTGGCTGGAATGATCAGAATCACTATTTGGTGCCGGCTCATGCCTGTAATCCTAGTACTTTGGGAGGCCACGGCAAGTGGATTGTCTGAGCTCTGGAGTTCAAAACCAGCTTGAGTAAGGGGGGCATCCTGTCTCTACTAATAATAGAAAAAAGGAGCCAGGCATTGTGGCAAGTGCCTTTAGTCCCAGCTACTTAGGAGGCTGAGGCAAGAGGATTGTTTGAGCCAGGGCATTTGAGGTTGATATGAGCTATGACCCCACTCTACCCAGGGCAACAGAGTGACACTCTGTCTCAAAGAAAAAACAAAGAAAGAATCACTGTTTTGGCCAGGCCTGGTGGCTCACATCTATAATCCTAGCACTCTGGGAGGCTGAGAAGGGTGGAATGCTTGAGCTCAGGAGTTCACCACCAGTCTGAGCAAGAATGAGACGCCATCTCCACTAAATAGAAAAAACTAGCCAGATTTCGTAGTGTGTGCCTGTAGTCCCAAATACTGGAGAAGCTGAAGCAAGAGAATCGCTTGAGCCCAATAGTTCAAGGTTGCTGTGAGCTGTGATGACGCCACATCACTGTAGCCTGGGGCAAGAGTGAGACTAGCAAAAAAAAAAAAAATCACTGTTTTGTCTAAGCCAAAATGCCACTTGCAGCAATAATAGCAATATCCTAAGTCACTCCAGGCATCTGAAAAAATAGGAAAGATAGATTTTAAAAAATTATTTCCAAATATTCTCCTTACGAGAAACAAAAACGTACAATCATTGACGATTTCTAGTTTAATAAGAACAGAGAACAGGTGAAAATATGTTTACAGCTTATATCCTCCCAAGAGAATTAACTGTCGTACACTTTAAAATTCTTCTTTTGCTGGGAGATTAGGTGCCATAAAGGCCAGCACATCCTGTCTCGACCGTGAAATAAAATGATCATCTGCTTATCCATCACTTGCTTCACACACAGGGCTCACACCAGTAAAACTAGGATTTTATAGAGCTATGAAGGAAGAAAAAATCCATAAAACACACCGTACACTTTTATAGCTTAAAGCTATGTCTCTCAGAAAGGGGAACCAAATATTTACAAACAAGCCCGCACCATTATTCTTTTTATTCCCTCAAACTGATGTTTTGTTTTGTGTTTTACGATATGGTAATTCCTAAGGCATTTAGAAGTCAGATTCTAGCAATTCCTCAGGTATCTGAAACTGATCGCTGTGACCAGAATGTCCTTATTAGGAGGAACATTGTCTGGTGCTGTTGTCAAATGCCAACTGAGCAGAGGCAGCCCTGAGCTGACACTAGACAAGATTGCCACCCCTACTCACTGAAGCAGCTTAATCCAGAGCCCAGAGGTATTTGTTTCCAAATAGACAAACAGCCTCCCTCCTGGAGTCACACTCACTGTGGGGGCTTCTTTTGCTGAATCTTTGATCTCCTGGCCTCTGAACTCTATTCAGTTTGATGGAAATTTGTTTAAAGGACTATAATCTAGGCACTGGAAAGATAAGATGTTTCTGGGAGCTTATTGGCTGGGAGAGAAACAGACGAGCAAACCCGTGATTGCAATGTAGTATAGAAGCAGCGGGTATGAGCTGCGGTGGAGGATGGGGGTGAGGTTACCCCATCGTAGGGTGGTGGGATTGTGGAGAAACTGCGGAAGGGCTCAAGGAAGAGCTGATGCTTCAACATAATTGAAATGCTGTATGATGACTGTATTAAATACCAGCATTTCCCATCTGTGAATGAGATTTTAAAATACATAAACTACTCACCTGTAAAATAAAACATAATGCCAAAGTTTTCTCCTAAAATCATATAGGAAATTATCGCCTATAAGAAATCACACACCTTGACCCCACCGTCACGTGGACTGGTCTCTGATTCCGTCTATCCCTTCAGAGAACTCATCCCTGGAGGGGAAGGAGATCAGAACATGTGATTCGCAGGACGTTGGCAAAAGAACAAAAGCACCAAGTAATAAAGAGAAAAGAAGACGACACCATCTTTCTTCCTGACTTCAGACATCCCATCTGCGGCAGCACAAGCTGAGGAAAGAAGGATGATTTAACTTTAAATCAAGATTAAATATTTGACTCTGACGTGGAGAACATCTTTGGTTATCTAAAAATGATGAGAAAATTTATGGGAATGGCCTTAAATTTCTCATTCAAGGGCAGGGGAAGAACTAGCCCTACATAATAATAAAGGGGGGATCATAAACAAAATTAAATTGCCTCATGATTTATTTTCAAAGAAATTGTAAAAGTAAGAAAACAAACCCAGGCTTGTTCAACATAAGAAACACCAATGAAATGCAAAGCAAATGAAGAGAAAAGGGCGGGGCCGGTAGCTCAGTGAGTAGGGTGCCAGCCACAGACCACCAGCTGGCGGGTTCTTACCCGGGCCAGCAAAACAACAATGACAACTACAGCAAAAAATAGCCGGGCGCTGTGGCGGGTGCCTGTAGTCCCAGCTACTTGGGAGGCTGAGGCAAGAGAATCGCTTAAGCCCAAGAGTTTGAGGTTGCTGTGAGGATGCCACAGCACTCTAGCAAGAGTGACATAGTGAGACTTAAAAAAAGAAAAAAGAAGAAGGAAGGAAAAAAGAGTTAAGAACCCCAGCAAAGGAAACCTTCCAAAAAAAAAAAGAATAAAAAGGAACATTATACAGGAGGGGGGGAATTAAAAAATTAGAGACTCAATCCAATAAATATAACATCCAATTAATAGATTTCAAAATTAAAAATAGGTGAGAGCCTTATGATCCAGAAATTCTACTTCTGAGTATGTACCCGAAAGAAGTAAAAGCAGGAACTCAAAGAGCTATTTGGGCCCCCGTGTTCCTGGCAGCATCACTCACAATAACTAAACTGCGGAAGCTCCCCAAGGGCCACTGAGAGACAAATGGGAGGACAAAACACGGCATATCTGTATAGCGGGATCTGCACAGCTTTCCCTGGAGAGGATAAGCCGGGACCTGCTACAACACAGAAGTGTCTTGATGACATTGTGCTAAGTGAAATAAGAAGAAATAGTGTATGATTTAACCTAGGTGAGTATGATGATTAATTTTATGTTCCAACTTGACTGGGCTGTGGCACCCAGATGTCTAACCAAAAGGCAGTCTAGATAGTGTGGTGAAGGTATTCTTTAGATGAAATGAAATTAAATAAGAATCTTAAATTAATAGACTCTGAATAAAGTAGGTTAACCTTCATAATGTGGATGGCCTCATTGAATCAGGTTTTTGCCGCCACAATCCTTATTCCTTAAAATAACTCAAACTAATCTCTCTCTCTCTCTCTATTATATATTATAGATATATAGTGTGTATCTATGCATGTCTGTGTCTGCACACATCCTCTTGGCTCTGTTTCTATGGAGAGCCTTGTGGTCAAATTCATGGAGACAGAGAGTAGAATGGGGGTTGCCAGTGGCTAAGGGGCAGGGATACTACAGAGTTACTTTTTAATGGGTAGAGTGTCACTTTTGCAAGATGTAAAGAGTTTTGGAAACGAAGGGTGGTGATAGTAGCACAACAATATTCATGTATTTAAAGGCCATGAATTATCCACCTAAAAATGATCAAGACAGTAAATATCACATGATGTGAATTTTACCACAATTAAAAACAACAACAACAAAGACAATTAAAACAAAAAAACAGGAAATAGGGAAGAGGATATTGTCATGCGGGATGAACATGAATCTGGAGCCGGGAAAAGACCATCAAGAGCCAGACCAGGGAATGAGAAAGGAGCCACAACCACAGCACACCACTGTGAGATCCCACAGCACCAAGGTTGGAAGGAGATTGCCAAAGCTTTGACAAGGAAAAAACACACAGAGGCATACAAGGTCACTCACAAAGACTGGGAAACTAGAATGACTGTATCACCTTGGAAGCAATACTGGAATCTTGAAGCAAAGTTTTTTAAATTTTGAAGGAAAATTACATTCAACTTAGATTTTTTTTTTTTTTTTGAGACAGAGCCTCAAGCTGTCCCCCTGGGTAGAGTGCTATGGCATTACAGCTCACAGCAACCTCTAACTCTGGGCTCAAGTGAGTCCTCTGCCTCAGCCTCCCAAATAGCTGGGATCACAGGTGCCCGCCACAATGCCAGGCTATTTTTTGTTTGCAGTCATCATTGTTGTTTGGCCGCCGGCCTGGGCTGGATTTGAACCCGCCAGCTCAGGTGTATGTGGCTGGCGCCTTAGCTGCTTGAGCCACAGGCGCCGAGCCTTTAGTTTAGATTTTTATACTTAGCCAAGGTATTAATCAATTATGAGAGTAAATTTAAGATATTTGTTAGACACACTGAAAAATGTTGTTAATCTACAAAAGTAAGCAAACAGCGAAACGGACTTAGTATCCATGGGCAGAGATCCAGAAGCGTGACAAAGAATATTCCAGAGGACGGCTCTACACCAGCAGAGAGGCAGGGCTGGGAACTGTGTGGGCTCAGGAATGGTCTCCAGAGAATAAAGATGATCTGGCACGTGATCTGATGATCTTTCCCTATGTCAGACTGATCTCTCTGCCTCTGTCTCCCTCTTTTTTTCCTTATTCATACATAAATGAATTATTCATGTTACCTAAATATATTTATATAAATATTTTAATATGCTTATATGTACATAAAAATAAAACAATATAAAAACAAATAACAAGTAAGTCAAGTGTTAACTTTAGGACAAACAAAAATCTTATATCTAGAAAGGTACCTAAGGTCAGTAGTTCAAGACCCCATCTCTACTAAAAATAGAAGAAATTATCCGGGTGTAGTGGGGCCTGCCTATAGTCCCAGCTACTCAGAAGGCTGAGGCGGAAGGACTGAGTGAGCCCACGAGTTTGCAATTTGAGGTTGTGAGCCAGGCTGAGGCCATGGCACTCTAATCTGGGTGACAGAGTGAGACCCTGTCTCAAAAAACCAAACAAACCAACAAAAAAAAACCAACAAAGTGCTAAATCCTCATCCTTCATAATAGCAAGTGTATGTATTCTGTAGGGAACTGATAAATTAAGACATTGCCATGTCATTTTTTAAAAGGGAGGCAGATGCCAAAAGAAATGGAGGAAGGAATTAAAAGTATTTGCCCCTGTGAAACAAGCCTAGGAATCAGGAA
The DNA here is from genome assembly GCA_963575145.1 of Galago senegalensis. Classification (NCBI taxonomy): domain Eukaryota; kingdom Metazoa; phylum Chordata; class Mammalia; order Primates; family Galagidae; genus Galago; species Galago senegalensis. Next base: position 5,297 of record CAUYTI010038063.1, on the reverse strand, counting down.
TGGGTGAATCCAATAGTTTGATTTTTTCCCCTTAGGTTAATTAGGGAATCAAGCCACAGAATACAATTTAAATTGAAGTTAAGAATTATGTAGGAAGTACATGCCCAGTAGAATGATCAAAATGCAACCCACTGACAAAGCAGAATGCTGGCAAGGGTATGGAGCAACAGGAACTCTGATTCATCACTGGACGGAATGCAGAATGGTACAGTCGCTTTAGAACGGTTTGACATTTTCTTTCCTTTTTTTTATTAAGTCATTTGTACATAGATCATGAATACATTTATGGCATTATGGGATTCAATGTGTTGATTATTTGTACAAACTAGAGTGCTTATATCCTACTAATCAACATAGCCTTCACCTCATTTACCCAATTACAGCATTAAGGCATTTGTGTTCTACACCTGATAGATCCAACTTGTACTTGCAATGTGCTCCATAGGTGTGGTCCCCCTACTAACCCTCCCTCTATCGACCCACCCCCTCCCTTCCCCTCTCCTTCCCCTTCCCTTCTTCATCCTAGGCTATAGTTGTGTTTCATTTTTCCTATGCAAGTGTGAGTGATTATATATTGGTTTCACAGTAGTACTGAATACATTGGATATTTTTTAAAACCAAACATACTCTTACCACATGATCCAGCAACTGCACTCTGTGAGATCTACCCAAATGAATCAAAACTTACATCCACACAAAAATGTTTAGAGCAGCTCTATTCATAATTGCCAAAAGTTGGAAGCAACCAGAATGTCCTTCATGATGTGAATGGATAAACAGACTGCAGCACCCCTGGGCAACGAAACACTCAGTGCTAGAAGAAGTGAGCTACGGAGCCAGGAAAAGATGCAAAGGAACTTCACACGAATGTCACAAAGTGCAAGATGCCAACCTGAAAAGGCTACAACCGCATGATTCCAACTATATCATGTTCTGGAAAAGACAAAATTATGGAGATAGTAAAAAGATCAGTGGTTGCTGGAAGGGCAGGGAACACAGAGGAATTTTAGGACAGGGAAGCTACTCTATTATACTATGATGGCAGACACACGTTATTATACATTTGCTGAAACACAAACTGTTTCAGATTGTGATGAGCGTACAATTAGGTGATAATGTTTGCATTTGTTAGGTAAGGTCCCTGTTGCAGTCATGCCCCTCACCCAGGAGGTGTGCAGGTGCCCTTACATTGTGCCCACCAGGTGAGAGCACACCGATCTCCTCCCTCCTACCTTACCCCCTCCTTTAGCTCCCCTCCCCCTTCTCATCCCCTACCCCCAACTTGAATTAAATTGAGAGTTTTTTCCCTTTTTTACTTTTTTCTTTCTTTTTCAAATTAATATGAGGATACAAATGTTTAGGTTACATTGTTTTCATTTCTAAGGTAAAGTTCAAGTTAGAGTTTAGCCCATCACCCTGGGGGTGGTGCTGAACACCCTCACATTGTGCACATCAGCTGAGCTCCTGCCAGTTGCCCTCCCTCCACCCTCCTCCCTCCTTCCCTCTGCCTCCTCTCCTCTCCGCCTTGCTAGATTGTGTTTGTGTGTTATCTTACATGTGGGTGTGTAGTTGTTCTTATATTGGTTTCATATTACTATTGAGCACACTGGATATATATTTTTTTCCCATTCTTCAGGTACATTACCCAGAAGAATGTGTTTCAACTCCATCTGAGTAAACATAAAAGATACAAAGTCTCCGTCTTTTCTTCTGCATATGCCACAGTTTATTAATCCATTTGGGGGTTGATGGGCACTTTGGCTGCTTCCACTCTTGGCAGTTGTGAATTGAGCTGCAATAAACAATCAACTGCAAACGTCTTTATAATAAAATGATTTTTTTTTCTTCTAGGTAGATGCCTAGTAATGACATTGTGGGATGAAATGGAAAGTCTATATATATATATATATATATATATATTTTTTTTTTTTTTTTTTTTTGCAGATTCTCCATACTTCTTTCCAAAGAGGCTCTGTTAGTTTGCAGTCCCACCGACAAATATTACAAAGTACAAAATGAGTGTTAAAGCGTCCCCTTCTCTCTATGTCTGTGACAGCATCTACAACTTTAGGACCTTGTGATGTGGGCTATTGTCACTAGCTTTAAGTGATATCTCAGGGTGGTTTTGATCTGCATTTCTCTGATGACCAGGGAGGACAATGAAAACTTTTTCATATTTTTTTTGGCCATTCATCTGTCTTCCTCAGAGACATGTCTCTTGCCCAGTGTTAGGTGAGCTTGTTTGCTCTTTTTTGTTGGTTAATTTGAGTACTCTGTAGATTCTAGTTATCAACCCTTTGTCAGATTCATAACATGCAAATATCTGTTCCTATTATGAAAGTTGTCTATTTGCTTTCATTGTTGTGTCCTTAACTGTGCAGAAGATTTTCAGCTTAATCAAGTCCTATTTGTTTATTTTTGTTGTGATTGCTTCTTCATAAAATCTTTCCCCAGTCCCGACTCATGTACAGTTTTTCTCATACTTTCTTCTCGGATTTTCATCCTTTTATGTCTTAGATTTAAATCTTTTACCCACTGTGTGAGTCTATTTGTCTAAGTGGTGAGAGGTGCGGGTCCAGTTTCATTCAGTCTTTTCCATGTGGACAACCAGTTCTCCCAGCACTGTTTATTGAATAGAGATTCATTTCCCGTGTATGTTTCGGTCTGGTTTGTCCGAGATCAGATGGTAATAAGAGACTGTAGAATAACCTGAAGTCTGGCAGAGTGATGCCTTCGATTTCTTTTCATTACTAACACTTACTTTGGCTACATGGTTGTTTTTTTGTTTGTTTGTTTGTTTGGGTTTTTGTTGTTGTTGTTGTTCCATAGAAAATGAAGAACTATTTTTTCAACTTCTTCAAAGCATGATGCTGGCATTTTAGTGGGGGATTGCATCGAATCTATTGATTGCTTTGGGTAGGCTAAATCATTGTCATTTTAACACTGTTGATTCTTCCCAGCCCAGAGCACGGCATATTCATCCATTTGTTATATCTTCTGCTATTTTTTTCCTCAGGGTTTCAAAATTCTCTCTGTAGAGATCGTTCATCTCCTTTGTTAGAAATATTCCCAGGTACTTCATTTTCTTTGAAGCTACTCCACAACAGCACTCTTAGTGAACTCTAACATAAGCTATGGATTTGGGATGACAGTGATGTGTCAATATAGGTTTGTCAGTTATTACAGAGCTACCCTTCCTGCGTGGGGATTTTACAGTGAGAGAGAGATTGCGAATATGCATGAGCAGGTGGTGTACAGGAAATCTCTGTGCTTTGGGCTCAATTTAACTTCGAACCTAAAATTGCTTTAAAAAATAAAGACTTTTTTAAAAATATGTTGCAAAGTTCTGGAAATCCATCTCACAACAACACGAATATACTTAATATACTGAACCATACACTTAAAAGTGGTTGAAATGGTAAATTTTGTGTTCTGTTTTTACAAGAAAAAAAGAGATTAATATAACAACATATGGATATGAAAAAATCTAATTTTAAAAAAGCATGTCATGAAAATAAATTTTATAGGCGTTACTCCAATAGGGGTCTCTATGTAGGGAAGCTCGGGGCTGTGGAAAAAACACAGATGTGGGGCGTTCAGGTGCCAAGTTTGAGTCTGCATCTGGGAGTCTTGATTCCTCTTCTGGGTCCCCTGTCTCCCCCTGAAGCACTAAGGAGTTGAGCTACATTAGCATTTGCCCAAGAATGTTTGACAAAACGCATGCCCCACAAAATGATATGTTGGGGGAAGAAATGAATTAATAGTTAAATCACCTTGGGAAGCACAATACGTTTGCCTCTTGCAGACTCCAAATACATTAGTGTTATGCCCGAAATTCTCCCAAAAGACCCCGGCAGACAAATCCGAGACACACTCCGATGTAAAAAGCATGAGATGAGTTTTATTCAGGCCCCAGGAAGCCCAGACTCTCCTGGCATGCAAGCCGAGGACGAGCCCCGAATTCGGGGTGGAGCAAGTTTTTATGGGGTACAGAAAGCAAGAAGGGTAGGGTCTGTTACAAGTACACTCTTTTTTTTTTTTTTTTTGAGACAGAGCCTCAAGCTATCGCCCTGGGTAGAGTGCCTTGGCATTACAGCTCACAGCAACCTCCAACTCCTGGGCTCAAGCGAGTCTCTTGCCTCTGCCTCCCATGTAGCTGGGACCACAGGCACCCGCCACAATGCCTGGCTATTTTTTGGTTGCAGCCATCATTGTTGTTTGGCGGGTCTGGGCTGGGGATTCGAACCCGCCACCTTACGTGTATGTGGCTGGTGCCTTAGCCGGTTGAGCTATAGGCGCCGATCCTAGAATTCTTATAGTTTCATTCTTAGGTTTAAGTTTGTTACCCATCATAAGTTAATTTTTGTGAGTGGTGGGTTTTGTTTCGGTCTTATGTTTTAGTCTGAAAGCCAGCTGGCTTAAGACTTGGACTAACCCAACATGTTAGTCCAAGTCTGAAGGTGGAAAAGACCAATAACCGAGCTCAAACAGTCAGGTAGAAGATGTCCCTTCTTACTCGGTCTTCTTGTTCTATTTTGGTCTTCAGGTAACTGAATGAGGCATGGTCACATTAGGGAGAGCAGCCTGCTTCACTCAGTCTACCAATTCAAAATGTTAATTTTATTCAGAAACACCCTCCTAGACACATCTAGAATAATGTTTGGCAAATTTTCTGGGTACCTCATGGCCCAGTGAAATCGACATATGAAATTATCACAGTGAGGACCAATATACAGTAACCTTGGAAAAAGATTGTGCAGAGAACACCTGACTGCAGTAGAAAGTCTTTTGCTGGGAATTATCTTCCCAGCTGTGTGACCTACTAGGAAAAGAAATTAAGTATTCAAACAAATAAAGACAACTATCAGGGAAAAGGGCAATGGAATAAAGAATGCACACAGGGAAGAAGAAAGCCAGAACAAAAAAGAAAACAGAAGAGAAAAGAGAAAAGAAAGCAAACGCCATAGAGCAATAGGGTGAAAGGCCAAAGAGCTGAAAGCTATAGGTTCTATCTAATGAGCATTTGGGTTATCAAGTCAGAGAGGATTTTTTCAAACTTCCTTTCATGTAATAAAATATACCTCACAAAATTACCATTTGTCACAGCTCATAGCAACCTCAGACTCTTGGTCTTAAGTGTTGGGAGCCAAACGGCACCAGATGGCCGCCCACCCCCACCTTTGAGATTGTGCTGACCTTGTATCAGGCAGGGAGCTGTTTGTGAAAAAAAACCAGTGTTCCAAGAAAGGCCATAAAATATCTCAAGGACGTCGCCAGCATCCCCGGCAAGAGATTAA
>CAUYTI010038062.1:0-28420 GCA_963575145.1 Galago senegalensis | reverse complement strand
CCTGATTGGGAGGCCTCCAGCTTCCCCAGATCCTGCTCTGTTTTGCCATTTGGATGAATTACCCTGGTCAGTGCCTGCTTCCTGGACCCTCCTCTATCCACAGCTGCTGGATCTGATCTCCATCCATCTTCACCCAGGCCAAGGGCCCTGGGGAGCTCTGGGGAGGCTCTAGTCTCCAGTAGTAATGAGAAGCAGGAGGGAGCCCTGCTGCTGATGCAAGAGTCGGGGAACATGATCACCTCACATTGCGAAATTACCAGGTGTGACTGAGCAGGTAAGGAATGTTTTGTTTGGCAGGGGGTGGGGCAGACCTCCCCATTCTGAATCCACTAATCAAAGGAGCAGCTCTGGCTGTGTTGGGTTTTTTTCTTGCCACCCCAATCCCATCCACAATATTCCATTCAGCATATACATAGCACTCAAGTGTCCAAGTGGGTAGTAATAACTGGATTTCTTTTACCTTTGGTCCAGATACTAATGATTTCATCCCAGTTGGAGTTTCCATCACTTAACCAGCCTGGCAAGACACTTAATGCCTTCAAGCCTCAGTGGTTTCCAGTATAAAACTAAGATAATAATTGAGATAATTCCTGCCCTGTCCCTGTTGTAGGATGAGGTCAAGTGAGATAATGGATGTGAAAGTGCTTTGCAATCTGTAAAGTCCCACACGAATGAAAGCTGCATGGTATTGTTTTCACCACTTCAAATTTCCTTGACCACCTTCCACAGCCCCAATGTAATAGCACATGTTACGGCCACATGCTGGAGCTTATCATTAAAAGGAAGCGTTCTATTCCCGACAAATACACAAGTCTCTGACTCTAACTTCCTGTCAGTCCAGTTTCCTCTCCCTTAGGCCACCACATAGAGTTTTTACCTCATCGAGACTCTCTAGCTCTTTGACCCTTATTTATTTTTTGCAGCATCAGTCTCCTGCCTACACTTCCTTCTCTGTCCATGGAAACGACAGGGGCCATTGCTTCAGTCATTTTGCTGCCAGTGCTGCCCCAATCCTTCCAATCTCTTGGCTTTCTACCATGTTCTCACTCAAATCCCCAGCCTTGCATCAGGGTGACCACCTGCCAGCTCCTCTTCTCCACTCCCTACTTGCCAAGCACTGTTAGAAGAAATGACACAATTGAGTGGATGCTGCCACTCAGGGCATTGTGCCACTCCAAATGTACCATCTCCAAGGTCACTTGGGCCTTCCCGTTGAGCAAATATTCCAGATCTTTGCTCTAGTCAAACCATTTTCCTAATTGCTGCTCCCCCTTCTCTTAGCAGATAAACAAGTTGACTCTTCAGCAAGAAAATTGAGGCTATCACATAAGCACTTAAAAGAATCTCCTTCTAAAACCACAAACCTAAATATCTCCACCTACATCCAGCCTTGCCCCCTTAGATCCTGTGCCAAACCAGTAGACATAGTCAAGGCAAATCTCTCCATCCCTTCTCCAGCCAGGCCTTGCCTAACTCCTCTAGACAACTGATCTAACAGGCTAGAGGAAAGGCAGGAAAGCCACGCTCGTCTCCTGCGGGCAGCCGTGTTCATTTCCCTTTCTCCCCTTCACTTGCCCAGTTCCCATTCCGTCTTTAATCAGGGACATCTAGAACCTACCTCTGCTCTGCAGAATCTATAGGTTAAATTGAACCTTTACTACTTGCTAATTCAATTGACTACTTGCCACATCTCACTGGTACTCTGGATTGGGGTCCGGGTCTTAAACATTCTCTTTCATCAACTTCTAAGATATGAGTGTTTTCTGAGAGCCTGGCTTACTCTGATATTTTCTTCTTGGTCTTTTAACAAAAATATGTATGTACTAGCCTCTGTTTGTAAGTGTGAGTTGTCTGTTAAGTCAGATGTTTGTCACTTGGGGAGTGTCTGAACTGGATTCTTCACATCTGTCTCTCCCTGAAATGCTGAGTTTCCCAAGACCAATTTGTCTTTGATTTTTTTGTTTTTGTTTTTAGCTATAATACTTCCTGGGTGATTTCATCTGTTCCAGGGGTCTCATGATGACAATTTTTTCATAAATGATCATCTGTAATTCAGAAACTCCAATCTGAAGTGTTCAGTCAAACTGACTACAAGACTTTCCTGCCTAATCAATGTTTCTAGAAACATTCAATACCTTCTCTCTAAGTCTGGTTTTCCTCTTAGGCTGCTTAACTTAGTGACTGGTGTCAGTAGACACCTAACACACTGGAGGTGACTTGGACTTCTCTGTACCCCTCACACTGCAACCAAATTAGTCCTGTCCCCTCAAGTCCCGTCCACAGCTCCTCACTCCATCTTCTTTGCGTCTGCCCCTAAGCTCAGGCATTCACTGCCTCTCCCACAGGTTGCTGCCATCATTTCCTATTTGGTTTTCCTGCCTCAGATATTAGATCATTTTAATAGTATTCATCATGTCAGGGTAATCTTCTAAAACAAAAATTTGTATTCCCACCATTTATTAAGAATTCACAGTATGTCAGATATCATGCTGATCTCTCTCTCTCTCTCGCTCTCTCTCTTTTTTTTTTTTTTTTGGAAACAGTCTTGCTCAGTCACCCTGGGGTTGAGTGCCATGGCATTAGAGCTCACAGCAACCTCAAATTCTTGGGGTCAAGAGATCCTCAGCCTCCCAAGTAGCTGGGACTACAGGTGCCTGCCACATGCCTGGCTATTTTTAGAGATGAGGTCTCACTCATTCTCAGGCTTGTCTTGAACTCCTGAGCTCAAGCAATGTACCTGCCTTGGCCTCCCAGAGTGCTAGGATTACAGGTGTGAGCCACTGCACCTGGCCTTGTGCTAAATTCTTTACATTCATTGTTTTGTTTAATTTGAGCCTCATAACAACCCTATGGAGAAAACATTAATATTTACATTTTCAGGAGGAGAAAACACATGTTTTAGAAAAATTAATTACTTTTCTAATACCACAGAACTACTAAATAGGAAAAACACCAAAGCCTGCATGCTTTACGTCCACCCATTAGTGTGGTTCTGCACGCCTCCCAGGATAAATCCACAAACACCCCCCTCATATCCTGGTTTCTCACTTCCTCTACAGAAACATTTACCCTGCCCCCTCCTCACAACTGAAAAATTGCCTGTTCCTTCCTCTTTACCTCCACTGAACCCTGTCAGAGCATCAGTATAATTTCATTGTATTTGCTAATTTCTTACCCACCTGTGTGTGAACTCATCTGTTTGTCTCCATGGTCTAACATTCTCTTTAGCATACACATATGTATACAATTTGGCCAATTGCAGCCTATAGACCAAATCTGATCTGCAAACTTATTTTGTAAATAAAGTTTTATTGGAACACAATGCCACCTCTGGTCATTTACATCTTATCTATGACTGCTTTGGTACTGCCATGCAGAGTTGAGTAGTTATGACCATGACCGTGTGTCCCACAATCCTATAATAGTTACTATCTGGCTTTTTACAGGGGGAAAAAAATTGATTTCCATTGCTTCTTGGACTTTTGGCTAAGATCAAGTGTGAAAATTGTTGGCTCCTGAATTCTCAATTAACTTTGAGGAAATGGAAGAAAGCCTGCAAGACTGGCTGAATGAAACTATGTCTTTGGCAATGGGAAAGAAGAAATAAGAAAATCTGGGTTTAAGTAAGAATTTCTTAGCAATTAACAATCGATTAGCTCCCTAAAGCTAAATTTACTCATCTGTAAAATAGGCAGAAAAAACCTCATAATAATCCAGTAAGGAATTATTATGAAGTTCAAATGAATCTAAGAGTTTGTTTAAGGTGAAAAATCATATGTAACAGAATAAAGATGGGCTTTCAAGTTAGCAGCTTAAGTTCAAAAACTACCTCTCAATCTCCCATTTATTAGCTGTAAAGCATAGTGCTAAATGCTTCACCTTTTGGCCCATGACTGTCCTAGATTCATATACATTATGTTATTATTCATGATACATTCATTAGAAATTTTGTAAAAGTCGTGCAGTGATTACAGATAGTATTTCTGTAATTAGATCATGTGGGTTGAAATCTCAGCTCTCAAACGTACTAGCTTTCATAAGTTTCCTTATTTCTAGAACTGGGCTACTGATTCCTCACTCATATACTTGTTATGAAGACTAAATGAAATAATGTATGTAAAGTACTTAGCACAGACTCTGATACGTAAACAATACTTATTGTGAACTGAAACACAGACTCATATATTGAAGCCCTAATCCCCGCAGAGCTGTATTTGAAAATGGGACACTAAGAAACTAAGGAACTTTAATTTAAATGAGGTCATAAGGATGAGACCTTGATCGGACAGGATTAGTGTGCTTGTAAAAAAAAATCTCTCTCTTTTTCTCTCTCTTTGTCTCTACCCACTTCCTCCACCAAGAGGGCCCCACTAAGAAGAGGTCATGTGAGGACACGGCAAGAAGGAGGCAGACTATAACCTAAGGGGAGAGGCTTCACCAGAAACCAACCCCCTCACCCCTCCATCTTGAACTTCCAGCCTCCGTAACTGAGGAAATAAATAAAGTTCTATGGTATTTTGTTACAGCAGCCTGAGAAGACTAATGAAACACTGAGCAAATTTTTCTTTCTATTATTACTGCTGGGAGAATGGGGACTGAAGACCCCATTCTTGGCAAAGGAAGGCACCCAGAGAAAAAGAGGAAAACTAAAAAGTAGTTGAGTGAGTCAGAACAAAGAAAAGTCAGCTAGTTTACATTTAACCTAGCCATGCTAGCAGACTTCCTGCCTTTTCTGAAATTCTAGCCTATTAGGGATACAGTTTACAAACACCCTACTAGGTGTATGGAGCACTCTGAGGAGAGTAATGGCCATAGAAGAGACTATGGCAAGTCCTAGAAAAGGTACATCTTCTAGGGCATTTCCTGCCTATTAAACAGGCAAAGCAGATACCCATTATGGAGATTTGCATTTGCCTGGGGCAGAGACCAAGGGAGTAGCTGGAGCTCTGAGATATGGACAGAAGAGCTTATATCCCTTGTTGCAGAGGAAAATCCTCTGTGGTGGTGACAGGAAGAAAATATCTCCTTCCCACTTATCCCTCAGAGGAGATTAACACTAGTGGTGTTTTACTCCATGGAGAACTAGTGGAGCTTAACACCTCCCTAGAAATCTGTGTGTGTGACCTCAAGCAGAAGGCTCGCCCAATACAAGGCTCAGATTTCAGATTTCTGAAGGCTGTTATTAACCTTAAGAGGTTAGTAATAACAATAGGAGCTGATATGATCAATCTGAGAAACTGCTGATGTCTTTGTTCCTTCCCTCGTCTTACCCTGTGGGCAAATAGACTTCAATAAAATCAGAGTGGAGCAAATACTCTCGGCCATTGCCAGAATCCCACGATGGGCAATGGACCCCTGAGCTCCCACTTTTAATTCTACTCTATGTCTTTAGTCTTTCTTTACTGTGGCTTCTAACTTTATATTTCTTCAGTCAATCGCCGTCAGTTTCCACAGGTCTCAGCGGACACTGCTCTCAGGGCAGGACTCCAACAATTACTATTATCATTGTCATCTTGGGGTCATCATCATTAGGATTATTTATAGTACAGTCCCTGACAGATTAGGTAGTCGATAACTTTTACCTATTATGATTAAAATTGGTATTTAAAAAGTATCTAGACTCCTTAAATCAATAAAAATTCGCCAAGTTTTAGGATATCATCTGTATATTAGAGATAAGTGTGATCTTGTTTTAACCATAGCTTCCTGAGATGAACAAAATAAGTAGAATTTCTCCCCCTTCTTTTTTTTTTTTTTTTTTTTTTTTGGAAAAAAATAGAAGTAGAGGGTTATGGAAGTAAAGTCCTTGACCTATTGTCAACTGACTTGGTCAGTTTGAGGTCAGATTTGAACTCTAACATTTGAATCTTAGACCAAAACTTAGGCCTGACTATGTCATCATCAAGTCTGAAAACTAATGTGGAAGCAGGCAGATATCAGAAGACTTGGTTGTGAAAATAAGTTCTGCCCCTGCCTAATCAGGTTACTTTGATCTAGACTGGAGATTCCACTTATCCATGCCTTGATTTCTCAGACCATCCGTTATAATAGTCAAGGGCCCAGCAGGAAACAGATGTTGTACAGAATTGAGATGTACGGACAACCACAAAGGTATGAGCAGGGTTAAGAAAAACCAACATGCTGTGGTGTAGTGTCTGGTGCAGGGGCAGCTAGCCACAACAGGGAGCCGCTACCACTCCTAGGCCTACAGGGTGAGGAGTAGGGCCTCCCAGAGGAAGCTATGACCTGTGAAAGCAATCCACTGCTGATCCACAGATGAACAGCATACATTCCCAAGAAATGAAGCCTGGATCTCACTTTCCTCCAATCCTCTATCTGTTAACACTCTCCGTTAACATTCACCAAACCAGTGGGAAGCTGGAAGACACAGGAGCCTTGGTGTGTCCTTAGAGACAGTCTCAGGAGAAAGGGTGGGAGCAGATCCAGAGGGGCCCAGGAAAACACTGGACAGTAATGTCAGTCACCTGTCCCTCAGAGTTACTGTGAATGGGCATTGTCACTTATAACATACTCAGAAAACAGAACACTCAGAGTGTTTCAGAGATGGCAACAGACATTTCCTTACCTTGCTCATTTTTTACCATTTCATCAACTTGCAAGGTAGAAATTCTCATCTTGCCAGTGAAGAAATACATAATTAAGCTAAAAAAGTTTAAGTTTTACCCACTTGATTGGTACTCAAATTCTGATCTTATAGCTCCAAAATCTTTGCTCGTTTTACTATTTCAGGCTACCTCTCTTAGCGCACCAGCACATTCTTTCTAGCTCTAAGGAAGCCCTTATTTCCAGAGGTTTGAGGACTTTCTACACATCCCTTTGCACCCTGCTGCCCTGGCAACACAAAGTTACTGCAGATGACTTTTACCAGGCACTTGGCACAAGCTTTGACTCCTGTTTATCCCAGCAGACGTCCCAGGGACAATGCTGAGTTGGTTTTTCAAGCACTCCCCCTGGCTAGAACCAGCCACCTATTTGGATATGGGGTTTGGAGGCTCCCCAGGCCGCATCACACCCACCTAGATAAGAGAAACAGGATGCCACGTGACCTTCTGACATCTGCGGAAGGACAGGCCAGCAGGGGAATCAAGAGAGCCCGGGTGTGCCTCGTTTGTCAGGCAGCACAGACTAAACAAGCCTCTGCCTTCTGACCCTTCCTTCCTCCGGGTTTTTAATGAAAGCTCTTTCTACCCAGGAGTGAAAACAGTCATTCAACATTCACTGAGTACCTGCCCCAGGACAGGCCTCGGCTGGGGACAAGGATTGAAGAGATAAAGGAAACACAATTCTCCCCCTAGAGGGAGAGAACTCCTTAACTTGAGGGGTTCGAAGTCAGGAGGGCAAGACTCATAACTAGACAATAAAATCACAAAGCAGTGAGAATTTAACAGCTTTGACCACAGCTCTGGAAGGGGTGTCCAACTCTTTTCTGCTGCACATTTGAGAAAGAAGATTGTTGTGGGCCTCACATTAAATACACGAATCCTTAACAGAAAGTGGATGAACAACAGCAGCAAGGAGACCTGTGCATACTTTTTGTGATATCTGACATCTGGGATACACAAAACAGTCCTCAAATAACCTGAATGAGGCCCGAGGGCCATAGGTTGGACACCCCTGCAGGCTAGGAAAAAGCGGGCTCCTCCATCTGGGCCTTGGAGAAACTTCACAGAGGAGCTAAGCCTGGCAGTGGGGTTTTAAAGGATAAGTAGGAACTTACCAAAAAGAAGACAATGAATGTAATAAGAATTCTGGTAATTTACCAGAACTCCAGTGAGGTGCTCCTTATCCTTCACCATCAATTCCCTTTTCAGTCACACCATAGAAACAATAGGACTGGAGCAAAGAAAAGAAACATAGGACATTCAAGGGCACAAAGGCAGTGAGTAGCAAAGCAAGTGTGAGGCCTGGCTTTCCTGTGCGGCTCTCCCCAGCCAGGGTAAGGGGGGCAGGATGATGCCTCGGGGCAGCGAGGTGTGGAGGTGGCTGGAGCACACAGCCTGGAAGGACAGGCCGGGGAGCCCAGGCTGGAAGACGGCAGTAAGTGCCAGTATCAAAAGGCCTCACGTGTCACACATTTAGAATTTTGTCCTATATAATTGCTGAGAAGCCATAATCAGAGTTCTAATTTAGAAATGTCATTGTGGCAGAAGCGAAGGGAAAAATCGGAGGCATATGAAAGGCGGGAGACCAATCAGAAAACTTGTCTTCTTCCAGGCCAGAGACCTTTGAGACTAGAGTGAACAACATACTTAATGAAGACAGAGGTTGCGAGATCAACGTGATCTGGAGCAACCTTCTGGAACAGGTCCCCCGATAAAACATGACTGACTTTCCTAGAAAAGCCCTTTGGGATCAACGGCACTTTTTGGATGGAAAGGTGAAGCCCAGACAGCAGGTGAGAAGGGCACAGAGGGCGTTGGCCCCAGAACTCACACTCCCCTGCTGACCTGGCCAGTCCGTCGGAAGCCCTCTCCGCTCTCCCTGGCAGCCTTTCCCAGGTGCGGTCACACAGGCCTCACCACCACATCCCTGGACGTTCCCCTCTGTGCTGTGCAGCCGCATCTCTTTCCCAGCAAGTCATTCTGGAATATCTCCCAGCACGTGGACGAGATCCAGCCCTCTAGGGAGGCTGATGAGAGGAAGCCCCTAACAATGAGCGAATGCTCAGGGGAAACCCCCAGTGATTCCCCAGATGAGCTGGGGCGCAGCAAACCTTTCAGCACTCACACTGAGCAGGCGGAGCGTCTGAGCAGGACCAGGTGAGGAGGAGACGCAGGATGGTATCACCTGCCACTCCTGATGCAGGCTTTGAAGCAGAAGCCCACATGCGGAGGTTCTGGGTAACGTCACTTAGCTCCCTCCGTGAGCCAGCAGGGGTGAGGGGAGAGAGCCGACACAGTGCAGAGGGACTGTCTAACTGAAGGTCTGCGGCTTGTTAAAGCTCATGCTCTGTGTTAACCATGACCACACCAGATCCAACATCCTGCACAGACTCACACTGACCTCCTTTGGCCACCTGTCCAGCATCCCAGGGGGCTCCACTGGCAGCCTGCACTTCCTCCAGCCAACCCATTAGCTCTGCAACCCCCAGCAGACAGCAGGATCATAATGGCCCTAACCTCCCATTCTGTCCCCTCCTCTGTAGGGGGAAGCCAGCCACAGGGAGATCACAGTCCACTGGCCCAACTAGCCAGAGCCTTGTCCCTGGCAGCTTCTCCAGCCTGCTGGCAAGCACAGCCTAGGGCGAGGCCATACTCACTTCCCCTGGCTTAGATGGACACATGGCTGCCAACAGCCTATACATGGTCTTCATTCTCACGGGAGAGAGAGGGAGTCTACACGGAGTGCCGAAGTGGCAGAGAATAAGGGGTAATACGAAGCTGCTGTAGAAAGGGAAGACAGCATTGAAGACAGACAGTGAGGGGGGCATCAGCAGGACCTGCAGACACAGGGCGAGCACTGCAGCAGCAGGGTAAATATGCCCACTTCAGCTCATTCAGCGCCGACAGGTTCAGAAAGGGAACTTAGCTCCATTTCTGGTGTTCTCCATTGCAGCTCACCACCGAGAACCTCCCAGGAGAGCCAGCCTCCTTTGAAAATATTCTCACCAAAAATAAAAAAAGAAAGAAAGAAAAATACTCTCCCATTCCACCTCCCCACCTGTGATCATTTCCTGTGCCTGCCCGGCATCCTCTCCGACCCTTCCCTTAACTCTCACCCACGGGTAATGTCCCAGCTCACTTCACACCACCTCTCCCCTGAAGCCTTCTGCCTTTGTTTGAGTTACCCTGAAAAACAAAAGCCTGCTTCAGAGGCCTGGATGCTGGTAGTTTACTTGACAGTGACCCCAGCAAGCAGGAGTGAGGGGCTGTGATGAGTGAGACAAAAGGAAAAACCAAAATAAGGTACATAAGGTTGCCATTGGCAGCCCCTCCTCAGAAACACACGGCTTGCCTTCCAGAATCATCCACCAGTCAGATGGCAAACCAGGGCTTCATCCACAGGCTTCTCCGCCCATCATCGTCTCCCACCCTGTCCCTGGATGGGGGCTGCCCCCACAACACTGTCTCAGGTTACTTAGTTTTCCCTGGAAGGGCAGCGTGAGTCAGGGGTCCAAGTGAAAGTCATGAAGAGGTTTCAAGAGAGCACCTGTAGGAGGGTGGGGACTTGAAACCAATCAAGGGTGTGTCCGCAGCAGGTTACACTGCACACAGCTGGAGTGTGACCCTGCTGGGAACTGGGGGAGCCAATGCACAAACACGCCTCAAGGGTATCCCTACAGAGGAGAAGGCCGTGGGGGTGGGGGTGGTGGGGGTGGGGGTGTCTTTACCCACTACTTTCGTAAGTCACTGTTTGAGGTCTACACCGTGGGTGGGGATGGGAGTTTAATTTCCTGGCACTGCAGCATTCCCAGCACACAGATGGGGTCTGGCTCTCAGAGAAGGCCTGCAGGTGGAGAATGACAGCTCCTGGCTGTTGGAGGTAAGGTTCATACACAGAGGACTGAGGTGGGCCATCGCCTCTGGGCTGTGCTGGGCAGCAGAATGAAGATGCCCCCAGGATCTAGAAGGCTGAGGCAAGCAGCTGAAAGACAGGGACTCTGGCAGAGGCTGGTGAATCTGAGCTTGTCCCCAACAGCTGTGGTTGAAGTTAGAGGTGGGACAAGGGCCAACGGGGCATCGTGACTTATGACGCCAAGCCTCGCCAACTATTTCTCTCCTTCCTCTCCACATCTGTTTTCTTAGAAGTCATTCCATATGCATAGGTTGCCCTATATGCTAGTGTGTGGGTGAGTCACGGCCCTGAAAGTAGATTGCAGACTTTAGGGTCAGGGTGTGACTTAGCTTTTTGGCACTTAGCACAATGCTTTGTACCTAACTGGGACTATTTTGCAAGAAAATTGAAGCATTCTTACACGGCCTTGCTCCCTTTCCTATCTATAAAGTTACACACACACACACACACACACACACACACACACACACCAGGGGTTATATGTGATTCGTGTCTTGGAAATAATGAGATTTCTCCTTTTTCTGATTAAGGTAAACCCACCTGCCCAGGCTTTTGATGCTGTTGACTTCTCTCCTTTTAGGGAATCCTCATTCCTCTAGTCCCCACTTCTCTCACATTATCTGTGCAGCAGATGTTTGGGCCTGGGATGCAGGGGAGGAAGTTCCATCAGTCTGGACCATCCCATTCTATTTCTGCTTTGCCTGAAGCCTCCGAGAAGCTCGAGGGAGCCCTTGGGATGAAGAGAGAAATCTACAGTGAGCAATCAGTTCTGGCTCGAGCAGGGCAGCCCCAAGGCCCATCTCCCTTCTGCCCTGGAAGGGTCCTCATTCTCTGTGATCAATTGTGTGACATTCACCTCACCTGGGAAAGGGCCACCTGCTTTCCCCCTCCCTTCAGTCCTGACAGGCTGAGGAGGGACAGGAAAAGTGACTAGGACTAGAATGAGGTGTGGAAATGCTCTGGTCACGCCCAGTACACATTCTGTCTGCAGGACCTCCTCCTGACTCCAAGGTCTGGTATTTCCTCGGACCCAGCCTAGCCTTCCAAAGATGAATTCCTCCTTGTCAAAATCATCCAGATTCTTCTGCAATGTGACAGGTTCCTATTAACCTCTATGGAATCTAGAAAATTAAGTAGCTCAAAGATGTGGAATACGGATCTGAGAAGTACCATCAGCTTTCAGGAACAAGGTTGGATCTGAATGAACAACCTCACGTAACTTAAAAACAATTATTTCGTGCTCCATTTTATCTTTTCCCCTAATCTGATTCTTAGTCCTCTTCTTGCCACAGACTCTCAAGCTAATGACTTTGAAATGTCCTTAAATATTCATATACACTTGTGAAGTAGGTACTGTTGGTTTGGGTGTGTATACAGAGGTCGGACAATTAATCGCATCCTAGAAAAATTGCTACATACCTCATTGCTGAATATCGCTATAGTCACCTTCGAAGTGCTCCCTGTGGGAAGCCATGCACCAACACCAGGGCCTAGTCCACCCTTCAAAGAAATTTTGGAACTTTTTTTCTAGAAGGGCCATCAGAGCTGTCATCGTGCTAGGTCTGACAGTCAAGTTCATGAGCTCGTCATAGAAAAGCTGCTACTCATCTCATTACTGAGCATCACCACGGCCACCTGTCAAGTACTCCCCTTGGCCATCTGGCCATGCCGTAGCTGTGGTTTACTCCCTGCGGAGAATATTCTGCTACATACTAGCATTTGTTTCTCTGTCGCCATTAGTGGGTATGGGAATTTGTTCCTGTTGCTGTCTTTGCTATTCTGAAGAACGCAGCTATGAACATGTTGGCCCTGTTTCCATGTGCGACTGGGCAGAAGTTTATTTATGGAATGGATCTAGAGGTGGAATTGCTGAGTCATTGGGTCTGGACACACTTCTGAGCACTGCCAGACTGCTTTCCAAGGTTGGTATGTTCACTCAACTCTCTCCCACAGGATGTGACCGTTTCCTTCTGCATGTCCTTGACAACACTGACATTGTCAAACTCTTTATTCTTGTCAATCTGGTGGCCTTTGCAAGGCATTCCTTGGGGTTTCAATGAGCATCTCCTTAATTACCAGTGAGCTTGAGTATAATTTTATAACTTTATGGGACATTCATATTTTCTTTGGTATAAAATGCCTGTTTATATTTTGGCCCCTTTGTTCTTTAAGTTGTCTTTTTTTTAGGGATTTATAGAAATTTTATGTATACACACACATGCACATAGAGGATGCCAAAAAAATGTATATACATTTTAAGAAAGGAAAAACCTGTCTTGAAATTGTAATACTCAGTATGTACGATAACAAAGGATGAATACAAGTCATGTTGAGCCCCTCTTACAATGGCAAAAATCAAGCAGGAACTGGAGTATTAACAAATGTAATACAGTTTTTTTTTCCTTTCTTAAAATGTATATATATATTTTTTTGCCCCCCTCTGTATACAAAATGGATACTAACCCTCTGTCTTGTATCCCAAATATCTTCCAGTTTGGGGTTTTAGGTTTAGCTCTGTTTTTAGTTACCTTTAGTAATAGAAGTACCTAACTTTAATGGAGTAGCATTTTATTTTTCGATTTCGCTTCATTTGGGGGGTACAGCATTTTTTGTTACATGAATGAATTGGATCATGCTGAAGTCGGGGCTTTCAGTGCACCCATCATCAGAATAGTGTACATTGCACTCAACACACAGGTTTCTATCCCTCAGCCTCCATCCTCTCCTCTTCTTGGTTTTCCATATCCACGATATCACCTTATGATCATATATACCCTTGGTTTAGCTCCCACTTACAACTAAGAACACGCAGCATTTGCTTTTCCATTCTTAAGGACAATGGTTTCTAAAGTTCCATCCAAGTTGCTGTGAAAGACTTTACTTCACTCCTTTCCATGGCTGAGCAGTACTCTGGGCCGTTCATTCCCTTTATCGTCTCCCCAGTTGATAAGCACGAAGGTTGATTCCCTATCTTTACAATTGTAAATTGTAGTGCAATAAACATTAAGTTGCAGGTGCCTTTTTGATAAAATGACTTCTTTTCCCCTGAGTAGACACCCACTAGTGGGACTGTGGGGTTGAACAGTAGGTCTACTTTTAGTTGTTCGAGAAGTCTCCATACTGTTTTCCACAGACACTGTACTAGTTCACATTCCCACCAACACTGTATAAGCATTTAATAGGGTAGAGTTTCTTAACTGCATCTGCCTCGTGTCTTGAGTAAAAGATTCTTGTTTTCCTTGTTCCCCTGAGGATATTCTCCTCAGTAAGTCAAATGTTAAAGTAGCACATCCATCGTCATGGCCTTATTGTTGGTACTTACCTTCTTTGAACCCTGATTTTTGAGATACTTTTGTCCTGGGGGGTTTAAGAGGATTCCATGTGATAAATGTGTGTGAAAGAAGCTACCAGAGTGCTTCAAACTTAAGTGGAACTCAGAATGCTTTAGTGGGTCCATTGGAACATAGTTCTAGTTTTATATTTTGAGGTTGTTAGATTTTTGCAACTAATTTCATTTTTAAACAGCAAATATTTAGTCTGTGTTGGTTATGCACATATCGTGTTGTTTCATGGTTCACAACGACCCTGTCAGGTCAGTAATATTATTGTCTCCATTGCACGAATGAGGTCATTGAGGCTCAGAAAGAGTAAGCGATCTGTCCTGGGTCACACAGCCACTAAGTAGCAGAGCCAGTATTGTATTTTATTTTTTTCTTTTATTAGTATTAATATTATTTCAAATTAGTATGAGGGTACAAATTTTTAGGTTACAACGTTCTCACTTCCAAGGTAAAGTTCTCGTGTAGCACAGCCCTTCACTCAAGGGTGTGCTGAACACCCTTGCGTTGTGCACATTAGGTGAGCTCCTGCCAATTGTCCTCCCTCTTCCCTCTAATTGCCCTCCTTCCTCCTCCTCTCCCTCCTCCCTCTCTCTCCCCTCTCCCTCATTATGGTATATAAATACCGTGGAAAAATCTTCAACCATAAGAAATGATGGAGACTTTGCGTCTTTTGTGTCTACCTGCACGGAGCTGAAACACATTCTTCTTCTTAGTAAAGTATCTCAAGAATGGGAAAAATATATATCCAGTATTATATTTTCTACCGGCCTTTCTGTTAAGTCTTTGGGAGGGCCTATGTTCAGAGAACGGCAAGAGCCCTGTGGCTTTGGAAAATAAATTCTGTCTGCGGTTGCGTGGTGTGTATTTGGGAATGTGGCCGAGAGGAAAGGTAAAGGTGGTCTCTGTAACTCATTGCTTTGCACTTTGCAGAACATGTAATACGACTTGCCCTGATCGACCCCCTCCATTCCCTCAGATCTGACTCAGAGTCTTAAAACCACCCACCCACTCCCCTACGTGATACCTTGAACCTACATCCCTGCTGATTTGCATCCGAAGGACGGTGCCCAGAGTGTAACCAAGCACAGTGCACATTCGGTGGAACAATCCCGCAGTCCTATGTAACTGGACCCCACGGTTACCTTCCTGTCAGAATGCTGAGTTGCCCAGGACACATGTGTCAACAGGGTTTAAAGCTCAGTTTGTTTGCCTCCCCAGACAGATGTTGAAACAGGATCTCCCACCACCCGTCAAACTGCCCAGAAAACCAAGCAACTCCATAACCACTTGCTAAAGCTAACACTCTTTTGGCATTCAGCTTCCCACCAGACGGATTATAGCACAGTGTACACTGAGTTCATTCAAATCTACCTGGGTGTTAGATCTGGAAGAACCTTGGCAATTATCTAGACAGGTCCTACCTTATTGCGGGAAGGGAATAAAAATGCAAAGATTGAATGCTTGGGAGTAAATCCCTTTGCCTTAAGTGTACATCATTGTTTGAAAGACATTGGGTTGGCTTTCCTTCATCTATAAAATGGAGATTGAAAAACAATACACCGTACCCTCCTTGCCACAACATAGGGTTGTTGTGAGAAGGAAATCTGGGATGCCCTGCTTTAATTCAAGTATAAATTTGCAAATGTAAGAGAAGAGGAACAAATACAGACATTTATGGGGTTAGTCAAGGATTGTCCCATAGGAGTAAATGGTCCCACGAAACACGTAACTAAATATAAGAGATTTGGACGTGGCTGTGGTTTGGTATGCTTTGTCCTCACCAAAACTCACGGGGAGGCTTGGTCCCCAGAGTGGTGGTGTTGGGAAGCGATGCCTTTAAGAGGTAATCGGGTGTTAAGAGGGGCTGACACCTTTCTGGTGGGAGTGAGTCTCATCTCCTGGGGCTGAGCAGGGGCCATTATAAAGCCTGGCCTATGTCCAGTTCCTCTCCTCGTGTGCCACCTCCCCTTCAGGGACTTCCCCAAGTTGTGAGAAGCAGCATGAGGTCCCCATCAGAGGCCAGCCCCTCAGTATTGGACTTTTCAACCTATAGAACTGTTATCTGGGTAAGCCTCTTTTTCTTATAAACTACCAAATCTTAAGTATTCTTAAGATTTAAGTATTGTACTTAAGCAATAGAAAACAGATTAAGATGGACACGGGTTTTCCTTTGTGACAGGTAGATGCTACCTTAAACCCATGCACAGGACACGTAGCAGATTCTTCAAAAAATGGCCAGTAACTCTGTTTTACGTGTGTGTGCACCAGTGTCAGCGTTTCTCAACCTTTTTAATCCCATGGCACACTTGAATCTAGTATTAGATTAATCGTAGTTAAGCTTCAGCAGCACACTTAAATCATGTTGATAAAAGAAAAAAGAATATACTTACCGTGCTTTGACAAAGCACACCGGTTGAAAATCACTGATCTACACGGAACATACATTTCAGTGTTCTATGATATTCCAAGAAGCCTTCAGCAATTATTTCTTAAAATTAAGTTTTTCAGAAACAGTGAGTTCAAGGCTATCCTCTATGATAAATTCCAGTAATAAGGTTTATTTTAGTTGTTTGTTAACAGTTTAAATTACAACCTCAAAACATGAGTAACTAATGTTTTCAATTGGCTTGAGGGGTGCTCTGATAAGTTTGTGGAGCTTACTTGTGCAACTGCATTGGGCCAGAGATCTGGGTGGCTGGAAGATGACCTCACACATCTGGAAGCTGCTGTTAGTAGTCAGCTGGGCTGCCTCAGTTCTCCAAATGGCCAGAAGAGCAGCCAGACTCTCTTGAGATGGCATTTCTGGCCAGTATTCCACAAGGGCCAAGGAAGAAGCAACAGGCCCTGAGTGACTTACCTTCAAACCTCACACCACTTTACGTCTCCCAATTCTATTTGTAAAAGCAAGTCTCTAGGTCAACCATATTCAAGAGAATACAAAAAAAAAAAAAAAATGCCCCACCAGCATTAGAAAGGGGGTGTGGATGCTGGAACAAGAGGAATTGGTGGGCATTAAACAATTGGTATTCTGTCTTCTCACCACAAACTACTCATATTCCTCCCACATGTGAAATGTGCCCACCTCCACATAAGGCCTCCAGAAGTCTCATCCCAGTTGTTTTAGTTACCTCTTGCTGCATACAAAATGATCCTAAAACTTAGCTCCCTAAAACAACACACGTCTGACCAACACAGTTTTCTCGACCAAAAATCCAGGAGGTGAGTCGGGTGCTTCTGTCTCAGATTTCTCTCGTGGCGTTTCAGTCAAAATGTCAGCCAGAGATGTAGTCGTTTGAGATGACTCGCTCATAGGGTTGTGGACCAGACTTTGGTTCTCACTACCCACTCTCCTTAGAAGGCTGCTTGAGTGTTCTTGCCGTATGGAAGTGGGCTGTACCCAGAGAGAGTGATAGGAAAAATCTGCAGTGTAAGTTATACCCTTGCTTTGAAAGGTATGCATAGTTATTTCTATAACATCTCATTAGTCACCCAGGCCAGCCCCATGCAGTACAGAAGGGCACTAAAAAAGACTTGTTTCACACCAATTAGGGCCTCAAGCTCAAAGTCTAGAACTCCATGATCTGCCCCAGGTCTGGGTGTGGCTGAGGCTTCTGAAGAGCACTTTTTAGCTGCAGGAACCCTGGGACAGCCACAACCCCTGAGACCTGTGAAATAAAAAGCCACACTCAACATACAACGGTGAGGTACAGAGGATAATCCCATTCATAGTTAGATAAGGGGAAAAACGTAGACATCACTAATGGCAGTTCTGAAATCCAGATGTCACACTCTTCAGGCTCCCTGTCCAGAGGTAAGAAACATCTCTTTATGGGGAACAGGGACTCTTCCCCAGGATGGACCCACTCACTATTCCTCTTAGCCCTTTGCTTGACCGTCTATGCTCTCTCTGTCTGGCTTTCTAAAAGGCCCTTCTTTTTCCAAAGAAAAATGGCTCATGCCTGTATCTTAGCAGCTTTCTCAGGAAGTTTGTGTTTCTGACCTCCACAAGCCTCTCTTCATCTGAACTACCCCAGGCCCTTTCAGTTCAAGGTACCAAAATTCAGGTTCCCAACACTCTAGGCAATATAATTCTCTTTAAAACTTTGTTCCTGTGATCTTATCTGCATTCAGTCCACATCCCCAAAAGCCAAATCCATAATTATTTTTGAGACAGATTTCTTTCTGCTTTAAAGAGATTAGGCTCTTGGGCTTCTTCCATGACCTGGCGATTATGAATTGGGCTGCAATAAACATTCTGATACGAAGATTTTTATAGCTAGAAAAACTGTAAGTACTAAGAGCACAGATCACTTTTAGTGTACAAAGAATACTGTTCCCATGAAATCTTTCTGAGAAATCTGCTGGAGAATGAAGTCTGACAATGAACGTAACTATGAGACACTGGCACAAGAACTAAAGGTAATCATTAGACTTACAGTTACTTATAGATTAAATGAGATCAAATATGTATTAAATGGCAGTATATTCATAAAATAAAGGGCAAGAATAACTATTAAATGGGGATACAAATGGGATTAGCATGCTAAAATAAATGCTTAAAAACTACTCTCAGTACTTACATTGGTGGTGGTCATATTAGTATTATTATTCCTAGACACCTATGTATATAATATGAGAACAAATAAGTAAGTATGTGATTTCTACCTCTTCACGTATCTTTGAGACTTAGAATTGTGGATGTGAAAGAAAGGAAATGCATATTGTAATATTGAAAGAATGGAATGAAAAGGCTTATATTCTTGATTTTAAATCGGAAGTAACACTATGCACTCATGAATTTTTATCAAATGTATGAATAGATATTTATGTCTATTTCCTATTTCTGCTCACTGGAGAGGCCTAGAAAGAATTAGCAACTTAGTGACAAAGAGCACACTTAACATTCAGATTGTGGTGGCTTTGAAATAACATTTCCTGTTAAAAGAAATCAATACTTCTTGGGGAAATGGCTAATACCAGGGCAGAGGCAGGGAATAGATGAATCTGGAACTTCTTACTAAACTGTATAGCTAGGAAGCTATCAAAAACTACTGGGGTTATTCAAAAGAACTCAGGAAACAGCTGCGAGAATCTCCTATTCAGACAACTTAAGTTTCAAAAGAGATGATGTAATAAAAATGACAAAATAAATTTAAATGCATGAATACATAAGTGTATTTTAAAAGCCTAGTTACCTTTGGAAGATTCTAGAGAACCATTTCATTATCTGGAGAATGGGCAAATAGAGGGAAAGAATCAAACATTTATCCTTCCTTTCCAATATGAACTGTACCACTGGAAAACCAAATGGTCAATGATGGTAAACATCTTCTTTACAAAAGCATTTCAATTAATGAATGGAAAAGATTTGGTAATATTAAAGAATGACCGTTTTATAAATCCCAAATGACTGACCAGATTTAGGATTGAGCACAGCAACTGCTAACATAAAAAGAGACATATCCAGATATTCCCTGGTTTTTGATAAAAGACCACACAAACTAGAGTTTTTACAAAGAGATGGACCTGAACCTATCAAGTCTCTGGATCCAGCTGCCTATTTGTAGGCAACAGAGAGGGCTGAAGAGCACAGAGTTGAACTGTGCTATGACCATTAGTAATATCTGCACTGCGGGAAACTTGGCAGGTCAGATGCCCCAGATCCCTGAATGGATCAAATTGCAAGGCAAAGAAAGGGATAGCTGAGAAAGCTGTGGATTCAAAGATACTTAACATATGTATAGGACTTAATAAAATAGGCAAGACCAAACTAACACATCTAGAAATGCACACTTATATAGTAAAACTATAAAAAGTGATTGCTATGAAAGTTAATGACAGAGGTTACTTTCAGTAGAAAGGAGGTGTTTGAAATACAGATGGTGTACAAGAATGGAATTTCTTAGTGGGCTGGAAAAGGTCTATATTTTTACTTGTGTTGGTTGTAGATATTTGCCTTATAACTCATTAAACCATAGATAAGTTTTGTGAAGTTTTCTATACTTACTATGTTTTCCAGTTAAAAAATTAAAAACAAAAAAGTAAGAAAAGAATGGAATTTTATTTGCTCTCCCAGCTAAATTCTGAGATTCTTCCTCAGCTTATATGTGTGTAGGCTAAGATCTTCATGCCTAAAGTCCAACAACTGTTGAAGGAGATGGCAAATGCATCTTTACATGAGATTATGGCCAATGCTCCAGAGAATAGACATGGTTCCAAACCATTTCCTTTTGGAATCCAGAATTTTTTCTGCCTTTTGTTCATCTCCAAGGAAAACAAGGTGACATAGGCTCATTGTCACCAATGAGAATTTCTAACACTTGGTGTCAGGAAGCAAGGCAATAAATCTCAGTGGACTAAACTGCTGCCTTCAGTGGCTTACTCAGGCCTTAGCACTCCCTAAATATCCTCCAAAAATGACTGCAAAAGCTGTGCTTCACAGAACCTAGGGTTGATCTTTATTTAATCTTTCTATCCATTGTGTGAACTTTGTCACCTGGGAATTGTAAGAAGAAAAATGAGTCACCAAGACTTGGACATTGTGGAAGGCAAACTCCCCCCCTTCCTCCTCCAGGAGTCCTGTAAATTAAATCTTTCATTCCTTAGTGATTCACTAAGTGTTTGCAATCATGGTCCACACATTTAGTCATTGTCAAGATGGATATTTCTAAAGGAATTATTTTTTCATTTCATGGTGAGACTCTTTTTATCTTCCAGATACTTCAATTACTGACAGAAACTGGATGTGAGAGGCTCAAGTGGCCAGGTTTCATTTGTACGCCAGTGCTCAGGGATGAGAAGCACACACGTGCTATGTTGTGTTCAGTGTCTGACGAGCCCTAGCAGCCTCCTTCGGGGACATTGATGGAGATTTCTGAAGCTTGATTCAGGGTCTCCCTTTTCAGTCAACATCTTAAAAAAGAAAGGCAATACCTAGTGATGATTATACCAGTCAAGTCCTCTTCCTTTTTTGCAAAACTCACGTAGAATAAACCACATCACGAATAACTCCAGTGTGACTGGAGAGAGCAGAAGGCAAATCGTTTGCGTGAGGCTGGAGAGAGTATATTTCACACAACTCTTCCCAAGGATGCCATCTATTTAGTTGTAGTGGTAATTGGATAGGTATAGAAACGTCTTGGGAGGGAAAAACACCTCCGTAAAAATATTTGCTAGTACTGGAAAGATTTTTTGACTTGTGGGGTTGATGATATTAGAGAATAAAATGAATATTATGAAATGAAGCACAGAAGTCAGAGGTGAAATAGCAAACTTGTTTTCATTGCTTTTTCATTTGTTTGTAACTTAGAGACAACCACCATGACAAAGTTAACATTCAGAATAAAAGGTGTTATTGATGAAATTGAAAACAATAAACCAAACACTTATCATCGTAAACATGCTTTATCTTACTCTAATAACTAGTTTTTAAAGTGAATTCTGATGACTCGGGCTTCGGGAGCCTCCTGGAGTTTTTGCATAGGCCAAGTTCAGTGCTGGGAGAACAGGCTGCCCTGGACCCTGTGCCCCGTATGGATTGCTTCCTTTTTGGTCTGAACCTGGCGTGTGTGGAGTCTTGTTGCCTTCTTGTGGAGCTCCCTGTAAGACCGGCTCGGGAGGCCCTGAACATCTGGCCAATGTAGCAGAATCCGTGGGCTGGGACTCCACAGAAGCTTTGGCCCAACAGAGTGAAACTGCTGAACTTGAGCTTTTTCACCAGTTTGCTTCACTTTAAAGAGCAGCCTCAGCTTGAACAGCTGGGGCGAAATTGCAGGGGAGAATGTTTCCGAGAGCTTCGCTGGCTTTCCCGAACTAGCATGTGGAATCTGGCCCCTGTCAGCAGTGCCCAAACACTGTGCCTCAGGGAAATTAGGTGGTTTCATTTCCCTTTCTGAAGTCCATTTCCCACACCATCAAATCTCCCCCAGTTGGGCCCACTTTTGTTTTTAGCAGGGAGCAATTTAGGCCAGGAAAACATGGAAGCACTTCCTGCTTATATGACCTTTGGTGTCTTCAGGGCTTCCCAAGTTTAACCTGCCAGATGTGTGACCCAGAGTGAAAGCTAGTCTGCCGTAGCTCAGGATTTAAGTGTCAGTAGTTCGAGATTTTTAATCACAAATTGTGAAGACTCTATAGGCTGGTCTCCATTTCTTCCTCTTGTGCCAAAGGCTCATGGTTGTGGCAGGCGCCTGTGGCCCAAAAGGGTAAGGCACCGGCCCCATATGCCAGAGGTAGAGGGTTTAAACCCAGCCTCAGCAAGGAAAATAAAAAAATACCCAAAGGCTCATGGACTCCTTTCTTCTTAACCTGTAGTCAACTTCAGAATACTTATTAACGTGGCTATCACTGTGTTAGCTCATGTGCTGAATCCTACTTACTACCCTTGGTAGGAGTGATAGTGGAGCATAGTGGCCCAAGACAATGGTAAGCAGGCCTTGCCCAGCTTTGTGACGAATGGCATCTTGGATAGAATGGTTAGAAGAATTCTGTTTTGTCCCCATTTGTCCCCAAATGGCTCATGATTTCTTTCTTTTTTAGTTTTCCTCACCTGAGTAAATGAAATATTATCTTTAAATATTGTAATTCATCATAAATATGAAAGAATAAATAAGTAGATTCTTTTTTTATTTTAGATTAACATGAGGGCACAAATGATTAGATTGTAATGTTTGTGTTTGTTAGGCAAAGTCCCTGTTGCAGTTATGTCTCGCACCCAGGAGGTGTGCCATATACCCTTACATTGTGCCTTTTTGGTGGGAGCACACCAATCCTCTTCCCTCCATCCCTCCCCACCCCAACTTGAATTGAATTAAGTTTTTCTCTTGTGTGGGCTTGTATTAATTTATCTACTGGCTTCTTATTAGTATTGAGTACAACGGTTATTTGCTTTTTCATTCTTTTGACACTTTACTAAGAGGAATGTGTTTCATCTCCATCTAGGTTAATATGAAAGATGTAAAGTTTCCATCTTTTTTATGGCTGAATAGTGTTCCATGGTATACATATACCACAGATTATTAATCCATTTCTGAGTTGATGGACATTTAGGTTATTTCCACATCTTAGTGATTATACATTGAGTTGCAATAAACAATGTAGTGCAAATGTTCTTGTGATAAAATGATTTTTTTCCCCCTGGGCAAATACCTAGTAATGGGGTCATGGGATCAAATGGAAGGTCTAATTTGAGTTCTTTGAGGATTCTCCATACTTCTTTCCAACAAGGTTATGTTAGTTTGCAGTCCCACCAACAATGTGAAAGTGTTCCCTTCTCTCCACTAAATGTGAATTCTTTTGCAAGCTGCTTAGTGTGGCACACATAGAAGCTGTTAGCAACATAATATATCACCCACTTCTGATTCCTCATTTCCTAGACTTATAGGAACTATTAGGTGTCAGGTACTTTAAGTAAGATCCTGAAATTTCTAGTATTAACAGTGTTACGGAATGTGCACTTAATTGAGAATCAGCATATCTGTCCTGCAACTAATTCTTACAACATCTTGGATGTTTGAGCTCTACCTCCATATTTGTAAAATTAAAAGATGTTAGCAATGTTTTGTAGCACTTGAAACCATATTTCCAACAAAATCTTATAAAACCCTTTTATATAAATGAGATATATAAAAGAACATGTGGTAAATCATATTGGAGTGGGTGTCCATATGCCTGCTGGTTTGACATCCTCTGAAAGTGTCCCAAAGGCACCTCTGTGGCACTCTGGGGTCCCCTGGAACACAATTTGAAAACTACTGTACCAGGTGTTCTCCAAGGTTCATTCAAACTTTAACATTCTATGACTCTAAGTGAGCAAGGAAGACTAATCTCTCATTATTCTGATCAACTTTCTTTCTATATGGCGGAAACAACTGAAAATTCATGGTTTTCCCTATGCAAGCACAGCTGGCAACTAGAATAAGTAATGTACCCATTCCTTTGTTTTCTTTTTAAAAAAGTAGACGATAAAGAACGTCAGAAATGTCTCTTATACTCTTGTCTCTGAAGCCATCTGTTTTATTAAACCTTGAATTTTCCATATGCTCTGCCTGAAACAAATCAGATCTGCAGAAATTTCTGTCTTCTATATGCCAGGCATGATGCTGATACTGGGGTTAGGAGGGTCACTGAGACACAGTCCTACCTCAGGGATCTCACGTAATCACCGTAGCTTCCAGACTGTGCTCAGCAAGTCACAACTGGAACTTTATATCTTAGACTTTACATATCAAAAGTTTGTTAGGTTTTTAAGAATTTGTACAACAAAAGAGTTTACTTTTTGTACCTGAAATATTTGGTCTGCCTCATTTATTGTCTAGGTCTGCACCATTAAGCAGGATGATGGCAAAGCCTGTAACCAAGGGCCCAGTGATGGCCACTGTCAAGGAATATGTTTTGGTTCCACGTGTGATTTCTACAAAGCATTTGAACTTTCTTTTTAACAAAAATAAGAAAAAAAAAGATATTGTGACATAAATATTTTCTAAAATTCTGGGAGTTAC
This sequence comes from Galago senegalensis, assembly GCA_963575145.1. Lineage (NCBI taxonomy): Eukaryota > Metazoa > Chordata > Mammalia > Primates > Galagidae > Galago > Galago senegalensis. Next base: position 4,044 of record CAUYTI010038062.1, on the reverse strand, counting down.
ATCAATGAATGAAATGAAATTGGCCCTCCCCTTTTAAAACTGTGTATAGCATAACTACTTCATAAGTTTCTTTAGGGTTTATTTTTCTTGAACTTGGTTGAGTAAATTTCAAGAATGGACATATGCAGGTATATTTAATTTTCTCTTTTCTTTACTAAAAATAATGGGAACCTTTTTCATGCAGAAAAAATATTGTGTCATTCAGTAATTGATCAAATTCCAACAATGACATTTTACCTCTGTCATTCTATACTAAGGTATAGAGACCTGAGCAATTTGTAAAATCTTATATGTAAACTTCTGACCAAAGGGGAAGGGTACAAGTAAAGTAATTGTGAGCATGAAGTATACTTGTTAGGACAACACCCTCCAAACTGAGGCCAAACTATATAAAAACCTGTCAATTCATTTTCTTCATTTTTATTTTTTTTTATTAAATCATGGTTGTGTACATTAATGCAGTCATGGGGTACAGCGTGCTGGTTCTATACACAATCTGAAATATTTTCATCAAACTGGTTAACATAGCCTTCATGCCTATTGTTCATCTTACAAGGGTACATGTGAATCTTTCTAAATGTAGAATACAAATGTCTTAACACAGTAACTAAGAAAATGACATGAAAGATATGTTAACCACTTTCAATTCATTTTCTAGAGTGTCTTGTTCATGGAAATCTCAGAAATTACTGCACAAGGGACTTGTATCAACAATTTCTCATTACCTCTTTTCACTCCAAAGAAAGACAGTACAAAGAACTACCCTGTTCTCTTGGCCTCATTAGATCCTGTTTTCTTTTAGGAGCTGGGATAGACTAGAGGGGTAGTAGTTTGGTTAGGCTTGGAGGAGAGCTCAATGACTTCACTTCCCATTTAGCAAATATTTTTGTGTCTTAAATGTAATAGTAAAAAAAAGGAAACCCCCCCTTTTTTTTCTACCTTGGGCTAACACATTTCAAGGGACACATCAGAGATGGAGTACAGGAAGCAATAATGAGAAATTATTTTCCTGAAGAGAACGTTTTGAATTCAGGTATTGATAAAGACCCCCTGTGAAAATGAAGAGGAAGGCAGGGTTGATAAACTCAGATCAATGTATAGTAAAGCCCTCACCTACCTCTCCAAACGTATCCTGCATTATTTCACCCTTATTCTCAATGTTCTGGCTGTGTCATCTTCCTTTCAGTTCCTGGCACGCACAGGGATTTTGACCTCGGGATTTTGGTACAAAGTCATCTCTACCTAGATAGGCCTTCTCATTATTCTTGATCTAGTTAATTTCTACCCTTTCTTCAGTTCTCAGGTTATGTATAATTTCCTTAGCTAAGCCGTTCTGAAACCCCTCATTTATTCATATTGCAAGCAATAATTATGTTATTTGTTGCTCCTAGCCTTTATGGTGAAGAGTTTAGGTATTTAACAAAATTATTTGTTTAAGGTCTACTTTCTTTTTTTTTTTTTTTTTGTTAAATTATAGCTGTGTAAATTAATGCAATCATGGGGTGCAGTGTGTTCTTTTCATATATGATTTGAAATATTTTCATCAAACTGGTTAACATAGCCTTTGTATCATTTTCTTAGTTATTGTGTTAAGAAGTTTATATTCTACTCTTAGAAAGATTCACTTGTACCTTTGTAAGATAAATCATAGAAGTGATCCCTCCAATCACCCTCCCTTCACCCATCCCTCCCCCTCTCCCCATATTCTTAGGCTATAATTAGGTTATAGCTTTCATATGAAAGCTATAAATTAGTTTCATAATAGGGCTGTGTACACTGGATACTTTTTCTTCTGTTCTTGTGATGCTTTAAGAAGAACATTTTCCAGTTCCATCCATGTAAACATGAAGGAGGTAAAGTCTCCATCTTTATGGCTGCATAGTATTCCATGATGTGCATATACCACAGTTTATTGATCCATTTGTGGATCGATGGGCACTTGGGCTTCTTCCGTGACCTGGCAATTATGCATGGGGCTGCAGTAAACATTCTGATACAAGTATTTTTGTTGTTATGTGGTTTTTGGTCTTCTGGATATATACCTAATAAAGGAATTGTAGGATCAGATGGCAGGTCTAGTTTTAGTTCTCTAAGTGTTCTTCAAACGTCTTTCCAAAAGGAACATATTAGTTTGCATTCCCACCAGCAGTGTAGAAGTGTTCCCTTTTCTCCACATCCATGCTGGCATCTCTGGTTTTGGAATTTTGTGATATGGGCTAATCTTACTGGAGTTAGGTGATATCTCAAAGTAGTTTTGATTTGCATTTCTCTGATGATTAAGGATGATGAGTATTTTTTCATGTGTCTGTAGGCTATGCACCTGTCTTCTTCAGAGAATTTTCTCTCCAAGTTCCTTGCCCACCCTGAGATGGGATCACTTGTTCTTTTCTTGCTAATACGCTTGAGTTCTCTGTGGATTCTGGTTATTAAACCTTTGTTGGAGACATAACCTGCAAATATCTTCTCCCATTCTGAGGGCTGTCTGCTTGCTTTAATTACTGTGTTCTTGGCTATGCGGAAGCTTTTTAGTTTGATCAGGTCCCAGTAATGTATTTTTGATGTTGCTTCGATTGCCCGAGGGGTCCTCCTCATAAAATATTCACCCAGGCCGATTTCTTCAAGTGTTTTCTCTACACTTTCTTCTAATACTTTTATAGTTTCATGTCTTAAATTTAAATCTTTAATCCACTGAGAGTCTATCTTAGTTAATGGTGAAAGGTGTGGGTCCAGTTTCAATCTTCTACAGGTCACCAGCCAGTTTGCCCAGCACCATTTGTTAAATACGGAATCTTCCCCACTCAGTGTTTTTAATTGGCTTGTCAAAGATCACATAATGGTAAGTAGCTAGATTCATCTCTTGGTTCTCTATTCTGTTCCAGGCATCTACCTCTCTGTTTTTGTGCCAGTACCATGCTGTTTTGATCACTATTGATTTATAGTATAGTCTGAGGTCTGGTAGCGTTATTCCTCCTGCTTTGTTTTTATTTCTGAGTAACGTCTTGGCTATTAGAGGTTTTTTCTGATTCCCTTTTTTTGAGATCTTTAAAGTATGACAGTGGGGCTTTAATAGGGATTGCATTAAAATTATATATTGCTTTGGGTAGTATGGACATTTTAATAATGTTGATTCTTACCAGCCATGAGCATGGTATGTTTTCCCATTTGTTAACATTTTCAGCTATTTCTTTTCTTAGAGTTTCATAGTTTTCTTTATAGAGATCTTTCACATCCTTTGTTAGGTAAACTCCCTAAACTCCCATCTTCTTTGGCACTACTGTGAACAGAATAGAGTCCTTGACTGTTTTTTCGGCTTGGCTGCTGTTGGTGTATATAAAGACTACTGATTTATGAGTGTTGATTTTGTAACCTGAGATGCTGCTATATTCCTTGATTACTTCTAAGAGTTTAGTAGTAGAATCCCTGGTATCTTCCAGATATACAGTCATTTCATCTGCAAAGAGTGAAAGTTTGATCTCTTTGGACCCTATATGGATACACTTGTTCGCCTTTTCTTCCATAATTGCGATGGCTAAAATTTCCATTACAATGTTAAAGAGCAATGGAGACAATGGGCAACCTTGCCTGGTTCCTGATCCGAGTGGAAATGATTTCAATTTAACTCCATTCAATACGATATTGGCTATAGGTTTGCTGTAGATGGCCTCTATCAGTTTAAGAAATGTCCCTTATATACCCATTTTCTTAAGTGTTCTGATTATGAAAATTATGAAAGGATGCTGCATATTATCCAAAGCTTTTTCGGCATCAATTGAGAGAATCATATGGTCTTTTTTTAAAAATTTATTTATGTGATGAATTATATTTATGGATTTATGTATGTTGAACCAGCCTCGGGACCCTGGGATAAAACCTACTTGGTCATGGTGTATAATTTGTTTTATGTGTTGCTGGATTCTGTTTGTTAAGATTTTGTTGAATATTTTCACATCAATATTCATTAGTGATATTGGTCTATAATTTTCTTTTCTTGTTGGATTTTTTTCCTGGTTTGGGGATCAAGGTGATGTTTGCTTCATAGAATGT
>CAUYTI010038061.1:0-14387 GCA_963575145.1 Galago senegalensis | reverse complement strand
GCGCCTGTGGTCCCAGCTACTTGGGAGGCAGAGGCAGGAGACTCGCTTGAGCCCAGGAGTTGGAGGTTGCTGTGAGCTGTAATGCCAGGGCACTCTACCCAGGGGGACAGCTTGAGGCTCTGTCTCAAAAAAAAAAAAAGAAATGACCAGCCTGTTTTCCAAAGGAGCCTTGCATTCTTACCAGCAAATAGAATAAAGATCTGGCCTCTAATAAACTCAGAATGCTTCTTGGGAAAGAAAGTCAAGTAAACAGAGAGTAAAAACAGACTATGACTAATGCAGGGACAGAAACTTACTTCTAGCATGTGTGTCAGAAAGAGTGCAGTGAACAGATGAATAGAAAATACGTAGTATGTCAGATAGTGATAAATCTTCTGTGGAAAGGAAAAGCCAGGAGAGAAGCCAGCTAGGGAGAGAGAGGGAACAGTGCTATTGTTAAGACAATGGTGAAATGATGACATTTGGGCAGAGATCCGTAGGAAGTGAAGGATGAGCCGTGCAGTCATCTGGAGGAAGAGGAAACCTCAAGTGCAAAGGTCCTGAGGCATGAGCGTGCCTGTTGTGTTCCAGGAAATTGTGAGGAAGCCAATGTGGCTGGGAATACATTGACCAAGGAGGGGTGAGGTGGTAAGGGATACTAGAAAGATGATGTCACTTCCTTTGAGTAGAATGAGGAGCCATCTGAGGGTGTTAAGAAGAAGAGTGACTTAGGGCGGTGCCCCTAGCTCAGTGTGTAGGGCGCCAGCCACATACACCAAGGCTGGCAGGTTCAAACCTGGCCCAGGCCTATTAAAAAAACAATGACAACTGCAACAACAACAAAAATAGCCAGGCATTATGGCCAGTGCCTGTAGTCCCAGATACTTGGGAGGCTGAGGCAAGAGAATCGGTTAAGCCCAAGAGTTTGAGGTTGCTGTGACCTGTGACACCATGGCACTCTACCCAGGGCAACAGTTTGAGACTTGTCTCCAAAAAAAAAAAAGAATAACTTAGGTTTTAGGAGAACCACTCTGGGCTGCTGTACTGAGAATAGGCCAGTGGGGCAACAGCAGAAGCTGTCAGCAGATACCAGTTAGGAGGCTATTAAAGAAAGCCAGATAAAGAAGAGAGAGTGTATTTTAAGTCAGGTTTATGAAGGTATAGTTTACATACAACAAAATTCACCATTTTTAATGATAGTCCTCTGAGTTTTATTTTTTAATTTTTTGAGACAAGAGTCTCACTATGTTATCCTCAGTAGAATGCTGTGGCATCACAGCTCACAGCAACCTCAAACTTTTTTTTTTTTTGAGACAGAGCCTCAAGCGGTCATCCTGGGTAGCGTGCCATGGCATCACAGCTCACAGCATCCTCCAATTCCTAGGCTCAAGCGAGTCTCCTGCCTCCACCTCCCAAGTAGCTGGGACCACAGGCGCCTGCCACATGCCTGGCTATTTTTTGATTACAGCCATCATTGTTGTTTGGCAGGCCTCAACTGGATTCAAACCCGCCAGCTCCAGTGTATGTGGCTGGTACCTTAGCTGCTTGAACCACAGGAGCCAAGCCAGCAACCTCAAACTCTTAAGCAATTCTCTTGGCTCAACCTCCCAAGTAGCTGGGACTACAAGTGCCTGCCACAACACCTGGCTATTTTTTGGTTGTAGTTGTCATTGTGGTTTAGCAGGCCTGAGCCGGGCTCAAACCCACCAGCTTTGGTTTATGTGGCCAGCACCCTACTTACTGAGCCACAGGCACCAAGCCAGTCCTCTGAGTTTTAATAAACACATGCAATTGTGTAACCACCACAATTAAGATATAGAGCCAAATCCCTCACTGTGAAAATTCCCCATCCTCTTTTGTGGTCAATCCTTCCCCCATCCTAGTCCTCTACTATCCCCCCATCTGCTCTCTGTCCTTATAGTTTTGCCTTTTCCAGAATATCCTACAAATGAAATCATATAGTATGTAGACTTTTAAGTTTGGCACCTTTCGTGTAACATAATGCGTGAGCTTCTTCACATTGTTGCATGTACTTTGTTCCTTTTTGCTGCTAAATAGAATTCTACTGAATAGACGTATCACTGTTTGTCCATTCAACAGTTTAAGGATATTTGGATTGTCTCCAGTTTTTTCTGGTTATGAGTGAAGCTGCTATAGCTATTTGCATACAGGTTTTCTGTGTGCATGGGTTTTTCTTTCTCTTGAATACATCCTAGCAATAGGATTGCTGTGTATATGTCAAACTTTATAAGAAATGACCAACCTGTCTTCCAAAGGAGCTTTGCATTCCCATCAGCAATGTATAAGAGTTCCAGTTTCTCTACATCCTCACCAGCACCTAACGTCAGTGTGCTCCATTTTTCAAACTGAGCAGTTGGAAAAATAGACTCTTGTCTTTTGTTGAGATGGGACTTGGTGCCAGTGGAGCACCAATTTGGGTCCTGTGGTTAAATGTATGTTTTCAAACACTTGTTCAAGATTCAGAGTGAAGGAAAGTTGGAAGGTCCCAGGTCTGGGAGTGTAAGTCCCCGCCAGGGTTAATGATCTGAGGAAGGAGTGTGTGAAGGAGGAGAAGCCAGGCCTCACAGCTTGCAGACAAAGCAGTTCTTTCCATAAGGACCTTTGTCACTAGGGCCAGATGGTCCCCACCCTACCCTTGGGGAGGTAGTAGGGATTGCTCTGCAAAGGGCTATCCCATGCAGGAGGTTGAAGATGGTCAAAGACATCTGTCCAGAAGCTCAGGGTGGGTATGTTAGCTGGTCATGGGGGGCCAATTCCAATTGGCCCATTGGGAAGACCCAGGAGTCTCTATCTTCAGTCCCTAGAGAGGCAGGTGATATTGGTGGGACAAAAGTAGTGAGGCCTCCCCACCTAGAGTGGGCCAGGCTCCACCAAAGAGAAGGGGGGTGCTGTGTGATCCTTGAGTTCAGTATGTCCAGCAAGGCTGGAGGATGTGGACTGATTGGGATTCTGAGCAGGGCGCACACACCACACACCTGCAAAACCTCCCAAGGGAAGGCTCCCTGAGGAACAAGAGCTGCATCAACTGCATGAACTGGCTCAACCCTGCAGGGACTGGGGCAATTGTGTTTTCACCCCCGTGGTCCCCCACCCTGATTGAAAAAGGGATCATTGCAAGTCCTGTTGCACTCAAGAGCCAGGGGCTGGCTCCCACCTCACACACAGCCTGACCTCAGTCCCCTCGGATCCCACAGGGCCAACAAGAAGGACACGGGAGGCTCCTTCAAGCTCAGAGATGACCTGGGCGAGTAACCTCCCAACTCAGAAAAATCCCCACCCTTGCCCAAGCATCCTTCTAGGCATTGCTTTCTTGGGGGCTTCTCTAAGGATCCCATCTGAGGGAGTAGCTAGGGCGATGAAGTAGAAACAGACCTGAGAAACAGGGTCAGAGAGTGAAAGGTGAGAAGGAAAAGACACAGCAGGACAGAAGTGGGAGACTAGACCAGAGGAGATGGAGCTGAGGAGGAGAGAGGACAAGATCTGAAGACAAGAGAAGGTGGGGCAAGAGGAAAGATTGAAGGCAGCGACCCCAGGACTGAGGACGGAGATGGTAAGCAGGAGAAACAGAAGGAGCACTCAGGGACAGAAAATGGGAGGAAGGAAGAGCAGAGAGGACAGGGACAGAAGGGGAACTGAGGCAGGGAACAGAACTAGCAAATGAGGGCTAGAGTGGGGAGGGGGCTGAAGAAAGAGCAGAGGGTATGGAAAACCAGAGTAGAGATATGTTAAGGAGGGGACCAGGACTCAGAGGGAGGGGTTCTGGGGACAATTAAGTCACACCAGCACATCCCAGCCTGGTTCTCTTGACAGAAAGGAAGCCAGTTTTTATTGTTTTTTTTTTTTTTAAAACAACCCCACAGCATTTACTATGATCTAACAACGTAATCAGAAAATACAAGCAAATATTTTACAACTGTACTCCCCAAAAAGACACACACACACACACCCATACATGCAGGCCCGTCTCAAAACTTCTCACTTCCTTGCTCCTTTCTAGTTGGAGACATTCTGAGCAAAGGACATTTTTTTGAGACAAAGTCTCACTACTTTGCCCTCAGTAGAGTGCTGTTGCATCACAGCTCACAGCAACCTCAAACTCTTTGGCCTTAAGCAATTCTCCTGCCTCAGCCTCCCAGGTAGCTGGACTACAGGCACCTGCCACAATGCCCAGCTATTTTTTGGCTGTAGTTGTCATTGCTGTTTGGCAGGCCTGCACTGGGCTTTAACCCACCACCTCCAGTGTATGTGGCTGGCACCCTAGCTGCTTGAGCTACAGAAGCTGAGCCAACTATTTTTTTTTCCAGCATAATTGGACCTGATTATTTTCTTGACTTTGTTTTGTAGAAATCTCTTCTGTATCAGCTGCCAAGTAGTTCGCATACCAACATCAGCAATACAGTCACAAATCCACTTCTTACCAGGAGGCTGGCACACACCTCTGCCCACATAGACTGGGCCCAACAGTCAGAGCCCGCTGCAAGTGAGTAGTTGTGGGCAACAGAGTTATCAGTCTGGGACTTAGCAGGCAGAAGCCAAACAGATGCCCAGTCTGGCTCCCCTGACCCCCACAAGCACACCTCCCCTCTATGCCATCGCCCTTGGCACTTCCACACCTCGCCAGCCTCCTGCAACCTGTGGGGCGGGGGGAGGGGAAGGAGGTCTTGGCCTGAGGGGAGAGCTAACACCGTCTTGTGGCTGGGTTGCTCCGAGCCAGCCCAGCTCAGGCTGCAAAGGTCAGGGGTCAGGATGCCGAACCCTGGGTCCCTACCAGGCCAAGTCAAGCTCATAGCTTCCTCTCCCCCCATTTTAACTCCAGTATCGCTTCCCAGTGTCCCCATACGTGGGCAAAACCAGAACCTGGAGAATAAATAATTTATTGAAATTGGAAGAATAAATAAGATATGTGGGCAGAGTTACAAACAACCATAAAAATCATTAACATCAATATAAACAAAGGTGCTCCCGGCCCGGGGCGGGCCCTGGAGCGGGAGGCGGACGCCCCCCAGAGGTAGAAGGCTCATTTACAGCAGAGGAAGCTGCAAGTCCCGGCGCCCCGGGCTGCTCTACCAGGGCGCCCCGCCCTGGGAGCTCCCCTGCCAGCGCCCACGGAGCTGCACGCCTTGCGCGACCCTCTCCACCCAGGAGCGGTGCGCGGGGAGACTGATGTAGACGCCGGGCCGGTTGCGCTCCGCACAACCCTCACCCCAGCTGATAATGCCAGTCAGCAGCCAGGAGCCGTCCACCTGGCACATCAGGGGGCCACCAGAGTCGCCCTGCCGTAGAAAAGAAGCTGTTAGGACCCCCCGGTGGGGGAGGGGTCGGGCACAACAGGACTATGCCACGTCAGTGGGCAGACCGGTCCCTTTCTAGAGTCCACTTTTCCTTCCCGGAGGCAGTGGTACCCGAACTGCATCGGTAATCAGTGAAGAACATGCCTTCCAAACTCACTGCCCAGCCTGTCCCTCCCCTCTTACCCTGTATTGTGTGATTTGTAATTTGAAGATTAGAAAATTGAGGCTCAGAAAGAAGAAACATTTGCCCAAGCTTACAACTATGGCAGCAGAATAGGAATTACAACCAAGCTTCCTAGGACAGGCTGACACTGTCTCTCTCGAGACCAGTGCTGGAAGCAGGGTGGGGTTGCTCACCAGACAGGCGTCTCGCCCCCCCTCCAGGTAGCCAGCACACAGCATGTCCTCTGTGATGGCCGCCTGCCCAGCTCCCCGCCAGTACAGGCGGTTGCAGGTTTCCCTGTCAATGATGGGGACCTTCAGCTTCTGCAGAGTCTGAGGGTGGGGTAGAGACACTGGAGGAAAGGAGGACAGAGTCAGGCTTGCGGACTATTTCCCTCCATTCCCACTAGCAGCAGTTACTCAAAGGCTAAAGGAGGTTGCTCTATTAGGCTCTCCCAAGGTGCTTTCAGAAAACCAGAATTCTGGCTCGGCTCCTGTGGCTCAAGTGGCTAAGGCGCCAGCCACATACACCTAAGGTGGCGGGTTCGAAACCAGCCCAGGCCTGCCAAACAACAATGAGGCTGCAACCAAAAAATAGCTGGGTGTTGTGGCGGGTGCCTGTGGTCCCAGCTACTTGGGAGGCGGAGGCAGGAGACTCGCCTGAGCCCAGGAATTGGAGGTTGCTGTGAGCTGTGATGTCACAGCACTCTACCCAGGGGGACAGCTTGAGGCTCTGCCTCAAAAAATAAAAAAGAAAAAGAAAACCAGAATTCCAGGTCTCCACTTCTGTATCTACTGAATACAGAGCCTGGGATTGGTCCTCTGTAAGAAGCTTTCTGACGCCCCCAGGTGAGTAAAGCCTGGCTGAGGCTTTTCCTCCATTACTTCACCCAGCAGGGGCCTGCCACAGCACAAGTGTCCAATAAATGTCCACTCAACGTTGAATACTGAGGGCTCCCCACACCCTACCCAGGGCTGGGCTGTGGACTCTCTCCAGTTTGCAATTTCAACTCTCACCCAAATTGGTGTGATTTCTCTTAATTCTAGAATCTGGTTAAAGTTCCATTTTGCTCACACTTTGTCTTTACTTAGTGTGTGTGTCTGTGTCTCTCTCTCTCTCTCTCTCTCTCCCCCTTCCAGGTCTCCATTGCCTCTCTTTCATTCCTGGTCTCTGCCTGAATGTTTTCTTTTCTAAGCCCAGTCACCACCTATTCTATTTATTTATCTATCTATCACTTATCTTTCTCTAGCTGCCTCTTTGCCTCTGCCTTTATTTAATCTGGTTTGTGTGTTTTTGGCAGTTTTTGGCCGGGGTTGGGTTTGAACCCGCCACCTCCAGCATATGGGGCCAGCACCCTACTCCTTTGAGCCACAGGTGCTGCCTATAGTTTGTGGTTTTAGATGATGTTTTTCCAAACCTCTAGATTTGGTTTGGAAATTACATTTTACAATTAAGGAGAATATGCATTTCCTCCTGGGAATTTTGAAGGCATGCTGCCACCAGGGGTGCCCGCCTCCCCTCCCCACAGGGCTCTTCATCTTCATCATTCAGCCCTTCTTGCATTGGTGAATAGCCGTTGTTGCCTCAAAACACAAAGATACCTTTGAACAAGAAATGACCCGGCTCAGCGCCTATAGCTCAACCGGCTAAGGCGCCAGCCACGTACACCTAAGGTGGCGGGTTCGAATCCCCAGCCCGGACCCGCCAAACAACAATGATGGCTGCAACCAAAAAAAAAAATAGCCGGGCGTAGTGGCGGGCGCCTGTGGTCCCAGCTACTTGGGAGGCGGAGGCAGGAGACTCGCTAGAGCCCAGGAGTTGGAGGTTGCTGTGAGCTGTAATGCCACGGCACTCTGCCCAGGGGGACAGCTTGAGGCTCTGTCTCAAAAAAAAAAAGAAATGACCCAAGAAATGACTATCAACTTAAGTCTCTGACTCCACATCTCTGGGTCTCAGCCTGTCTTCTCCTCTATCTCTGGCATACTATACCTCTGGCCTCTACCCCTTGCTACTCAAGGTATCTGTCTCTGAGTGTCTGCCACCCTCAGTCCCACCCATCCCCAACCACCTCTGAAGGAAAGAAGCTGCACCTCCGTCATGGATACTCCCCCAGCCCACAATCCAGCAGTCAGCATCTTCAGAGAGATGGATGGAAGAATCCGGCAGGCAGATGGGCAGGATTCGCTCGGAGAACTGGATGGGATGCTCGAGGCGCACCAGGGCAATGTCTGCACGATCAGCCTCCTTCCAGGAGTACCTAGGGTGTGGCAGCACCCAGGCAACACCCACCTTCTGGGACCGAGGGCCAGGGTGCCCCAGCTGCCAGGCCCCTAGAAGCACTGAGAATAGGGATGGCTTATCCAGACTCCTGGAAAAGAATGGGGTGGCATGAGCTAGGAGGAGTCTGGGAGAAGCTGATGCAGAAAAGTAAGGAAAGGAGATGCAGTATGGTTAACAGCCAGAGACAGAGAGGGAGAGAACAAAATAAAGGGACAAGAGAAGAGCTGGAGTTCCATGCAGAAGAGACAGTGTCTGAGCGGAGGGAGCAGCAGCCCTCAGGGCAAGAGGGGCAGGTCTAGGGTAACAGCAAGACTGGGAAGGCCTTGAAGGCAGGAGAGGCTTCTGACAGAATCTGAATCTCTACTGAGGGGCACCAAGATTGGACAAAGGCCTAGAAGCTGGGACTGCATTGGGAGGAAACCTGGGTCCCAAGGGCCAAGTGGTTGGCCTGGCCATACGTACCCCTTAAAGCAGTGGGCAGCGGTGACCACCCAGCGGTTGGTGAGCAGGGAGCCTGCACAGTGGTGGGTCCCATTCTTTCGAATGCTCACGACCCACGGCCACTCAGCATCGGCACTGTCCTGGCCACCCACAATCCGATTCAGCTGCTGGGGCTTCCCGCAGGCTGGGGGCACTGCCAGGCACGGTCAAAATTCTGTCTCTCCAACTCCAGGCACCCCCAGGCCGCATCCTGGCCTCTCCTTCCACCCCCCAAACCCAGCCAGCTCACCCTCCCCTGAGCCATCTTCTGCCGATTCTTCCCTCATCTCTGGGCCCTCTCAGCTCCCTGCAGCCTATCCACCCATCCCCAGCCACCTCCATTCTGCCCACCTGCCTGGCATACCTTTCAGCCCTCCCTCTCCCTTCCTGCCCCCACTTCTGCTTGGGTGGAAGCCCCTTCAGGCTTCCCTTCCTTCCCAGACCCAGGGCAGCTTCCACTCACCAGGTATCTTGGCAGCTTTGAGGGTGGCTGAGGGTGAGAGAAGGGAAGGTCAGGCTGGTAGCAGGAGGAGCCCCTGCCCCTCAGTGGCCAGAAATCCCCTCAAGTCACTTATTGCACAGGCCCTCCAGGTAGGGCATTTCAAGCCCCTCCCACAGCTGCTGCTCTCCCCTCGGCCAGTCCACACATCCAGCCTGCTCCACACTCTGTCCACCACTGGGGATGAGGCACGGGAGAGGGATGGATGAGGGACAGGCATGTCCCCGGGAGGTGGGGAGCAGACTCAGGAAGCACAGACCCGGGTCCAGGCCCGGATGCTACTGCCACCCAGCACCCTCCCGTGGCCTCCTGCCCCAAGATACAAGCTAGGAGGAGGGCAGGGTGACAAACAGAATGGCCTCCTGCCCCAAGATGCAAGCTAGGAGGAGGCCAGGTGACAGAAAAGAGAGAGCAATGTGCACTGAGCCACTGTGCGCCAGGCTATCCCACATTCTTTCATTCAGTCCTCAGCTCCAGAGGAAAGGAGACGCGGTATGGTTAATAGCCAGAGACAGAAAGGGAGAGAACAAAATAAAGGGACGAAAGAAGAGAAGAGCTGGAGTTCCATGCAGAAGGGACAGTGTCTGAGCAGATGCAGCAGCAGCCCTCAGGGCAGGAAGGGCAGGTCTCTGAACTCACCTGAGGAAGCCAGAAGCAGCAGGGAGGTTATGATCCTGACACGGGCCCCACCCAGGGCTGGGGGGGGTCTGGAAACCACCATAGCCGGTGGGGGTGGGGATGGGGGCCCAACCAGTCAGCAGTCTCAAGGGACCTGAGGGCTGAGCTAGTTGGAACAGGCAGGGCAGGTGGCCTGAGTGTGTAGGGTACCCTTCGGATTACCTCGGTTTTATCCCAAGAGGTGGAATGCCGTCAGACCAGTCTTCCAGGCGGCTGAGTCCCAGCCACCCAGGCTGTGGGTACAGGGCAGGCGGGGCTGTGGGGAGGAAATGAGCCGCTAGGGGAGGGGACTTGAGCTGAGACCCCAGGCCTGGGGCCTGGTGGGTGGGCTTAAGGCCCAGGCTCCAGCTGTGGGTCCAGGATGTGGCCTCTGGAGGGGCAGATGAGGGGACCTGGGCCCAGAGTTTCCTTATAATGACTAGGGGTAGGGTGGAGGCGGGCAGAGAAAGGTCCCACAGTGTTAGAAGGAAGGGGATCTGGGGTGAGGCAAGGCCTCAAGTCTGGAGAGCTGAAGACTGGTGTACCAGGTGTTGGGGGTACCCCAAGACCCTTGGGGGCTGGAGATTGACAAGGAGGGTGGCAAAGCTCTGTAACGGCTCCTGCCTCCAGGGGCTTGGGTGCTGTGACTCAGCCTGGCGATCTGGCCCCACCTGGGGCTCTGGAATCCCGTTAACCCACTTCCCAGAAGGCTGTGAATCAGGCCTCAGTGGTGTCTGTCCCTAGAACCACCATCCCTGGGGCCGCCCTGGAGTTGTCTGTATAGGAGAGGCTCAGCCCTGTCACTTCAGTCACCTCTCACCTGGACTCCAGGAAAGGGAGGAGCCTACAGATAGGCCTGTGGCTATCTCTGCCAGGAACCCCCCAGGGCTGGGCTGAGCTGGGGTAGCCCAGGCTGAAGGTGGATTAGATGTGTTTCCACCCAGCACTGACTCAGCACCCTGTGGGGCCCACACTTTTGACACACACCCCCCTCCCCACCATCTCAAGCAGGAGCAGGCTTCCTCTAGACCAGCCAGCACCTTTGGGTCACCTGGAATTGGGAACCTGACTCTGGCCAGATGGGGTGAATGAAACACACCAGAGCAGCTACGGGTGTGTTCAGGATTGCCGCATTTCAGCCTCAAATTTCCTTATTATTCCCATTCTGCAGAGGAGGAAACTGAGGCAGCTCAGGGAGGTTAAGCAACTTGTCCAAGATCTCCCAACTGGTGGGTGAATGGTGAAACTTAGATCTGAACCTGGATCCTGCAGACGGCAGTTGGAGCTCAGGCAGCTGTGGTCATTTTGTGCTGAGGTGGGAGCTTGGGCCCAGAGAAGGAACCTGACCCTGATCAAGGATCAGCAAAGGCTGACTAAGAAAGGAGCCATCGACTCAGATCCCTGGAGAAGAGCAGGGTTGACCCTGCATTACCCATGGTAATGGTGACAGTGACAATTCCAGAGGGGAGCTGAGCACAGAAGCTACAAGAGGAGTGGCCCAGGGAGCCCCACCTCACATCCTGGAGACTTCAGTCAGAGCCCCTCTGGCAGAGCATACAGATGCCTCCTGAGTACCACAGCTCTGCTCTGGACACATCTGTCCTCAGCGTTCTCCAGACCCTGCACTGGGGTGAAATCCATGCTGCTCACCTCCTCAGTCTGTCAGGGTTAATGTGTGTGGCAGGAATATTGCTGCCATGGTCCAAAGCAGCCCAGATCTACTGCAGGCAAGGGCTGCCCCTTCCCATTGGTACAGTGCCCAGGGTAGGGCCGAGCCCCCCATTGATGCCCTGTTGCCTGTCCCAGGACTCTGAGGGGTTGGGGCACTGAAGGAAAATGCCTGTGCAGAGTGGCCAGGCAAGGGGCAATACCCTTGGGCTGCCAGAGCAGCAACAGTGCAGGACTGTCATTTGGGCCTCCTCACCTGCCTTCTCCTGGGGCCCCTGTGCCCGTGGCTGGCCCTAAGCACCATGCTCCCCAGCCTACTCCCTTCTGGAACTGAGGTGGTTGCCCCCCCCCAGCTCACTTGGCATTTGCTGGGCACCTGCTGAATGCCAAGCCTTGTGCTAACCACAAGGACATACATGATGAACAAGCTAGGTCCTATGTTCAGGAGACTGAAATCTTCCTAGGGGTGGGAGCAGGTGACTGGGGGATAAGAGTGAAGCCTTGTGGAGGGGCACAGAGGCTGGAGTCCGGGCCATGGTGTAGCCCTTGGAGGGCCTCTGTGAAGCTGGGTCTGTGAGCTTTGGCTCCCTGGGCAGAGGTACAGGGTGGAGACAGGAAGCTCCTATGGATCCTCAGGGTCCTATTTGGGCCTGCTGCCCATCAGGTCTCAATGGATGTTTGTTGAATGAATAAATGATTGTGGAAGAGCTGAGTCTGGAGGTGGCTGGGAAGTGATAGCTCAGTCTCTCAGTCTCTCCTCTCTTCCCTCTTCCTCCTCAGTCTCTCCTCTTTTTCTCCCCAGTTTCCTCTCTGTTCCAGCTTTTTCTGCCTAAAATCTGGCTCACTGCCCTGGGAACCCCAGGGTCATGTGCCTTCCCCAAGACGCTGTCATCAGTGGAATGTTGTGACCAGGAAGTGGGCTCCACAGAAAAGGGCCCCATAGGAGCCAGAGGAAGTGTAAGAGGCTAGGTGAAAACTTCCTGGCAGGAGTCCCAGGGAAGAACCCCAGATCCTATTCCCTAGTTCCCAGGGTGTGGGGACCAGAGTCTCTGAAGGGCCAGGAGGTGGAGACCCTGGTCTGATTCAACATTTATTCAGCAAAATATTTATGCCAGACCCACACCAGACATCCCAACTGAGCATCTCTGAGTTGCCCACTCCTGCCACCCATGTGGCCTGTCCTGGTCTCAGGACCACTGATTGATTTGCACTCAGGCAGTGATGACTTACATGCTAATGACAGCT
The DNA here is from genome assembly GCA_963575145.1 of Galago senegalensis. Classification (NCBI taxonomy): domain Eukaryota; kingdom Metazoa; phylum Chordata; class Mammalia; order Primates; family Galagidae; genus Galago; species Galago senegalensis. Next base: position 2,104 of record CAUYTI010038061.1, on the reverse strand, counting down.
GGAGCTGGCAACACTTAAGCCAGAAAAGTGACTCACAGCAGCAGCATTTCAGATGTGGGCCCAAGAGTCAGGAGATACTTCAAACAGAGGTATCCATTCACTACCTTACCAGAGGCTGCTAAGCAACAGCTACTATCTACTAGAGACTGTCCCAAGCCCTGGCATAGTCAAGGAAAATAAGACACATTTCCTACCGCCATAAACTCAATCAACAGGCATATACTGGGCACCTACTAAGTGCTAGAGATACAACAGTGAACAAGCCAACTGCAATCCCTGCCCTCATGGTGCAGACATTGGGTGAAACAGAGAATTGAAGAGATAAGTGACTCATGTAGCCCAGTAGCTGGTAAGACCAATGGCATTGCTTGTGGGGAGGACAAGGATAAAGGAGACACCAGCAGGCACAAGGGAGAGACAAGGGAGTGGTGAGAGGGTAGATTCTAGATCTTTCCTTGAGGCCAAGTCTACAGGGCCTGGGGGGCAGAGTGTGATCTGAGATGGAGGTCCCCACGCAGGTGAGCTCAGGACAGGGGCCGAGGGAAATAATCTGGGGGTCGACATGTGGAGAATTTAAAGCCTTGAGACTGCTGAGATGACCCGTGGGTTGCGTTAACCCTGCAGTGTTGTGATTTCATATTTTTAAAAAGCCGATTTTCAAATAATGCTGCAGTGAACAGGGGTATACAAGCATCCATCTGGGTAGCTGCTCAAACAGACCTGGGTACATGAGTGAATGAGCAGCGTCATTCACAAAGCAAAAGGGTGGAAACACTCACATGCCTGTGGATAGATGACTGGCTAAGCAAAATGTGCTCTGGCTATTCTGCAGAATATTATTTAGCCATAAAAAGGGATAAAGCAAGGGCACAGGCTACAATGTGGATGGACTTGAAGACACCAGGCTCAGTGAAAGAAGCCAGACAGAAAGACAAATACTGCTGAGATTACTCACGTGCAGAATGCGAGTGTGGGGGCTGGGGCAGGATGAACAGGGAGTACGTGTTTAATGGGGACAGAGTTTTAGTTGGGGAAGTTGGAAACAGTTTGGGAGATGGACGGAGGTGACAGCTGCACAACAACATGTGAAGGCGCTTAGTGCCACTGACCAGCACACTTGAAATGGCTAATATGGTAAATCTTATGTATATTTTACTACAACTAAAAAAGAAATTTTATTTATTTATTTATTTATTATTTTTTTGAGACAGAGCCTCAAGCTATCCCCCTGGGTAGAGTGCTATGGCATCACAGCTCACAGCAACCTCCAACTCCTGGGTTCAAGCGAGTTTCCTGCCTCAGCCTCCCAAGTAGCTGGGACTACAGGCTCCCGCCACAACGCCCGGCCACTTTTTTGGTTGCAGCCATCATTGTTGTTTGGCAGGCCCGGGCTGGGGATTCGAACCCGCCACCTTAGGTGTATGTGGCTGGCGCCTTAGCCGCCTGAGCCACAGGTGCCGAGCCAAGAAATTTATTTTACATCTGGATTCCCACCTTTTCATGAAAAGTTGGAAGCTCTGATTGCAGCAGTCTCCCTTTCCCCCACCTGTAACACTGGCCACTGCACCAGGTCCACACCTGGCTCCTGGGGCATTTCAGTTGACACTGCTCTTGAGTCGACAGAGTAGACCTCAGTCCCCTGCTCAGGTGATTCAAGCTAAACTCCAGCAGACAGAGGACTTCAAAGCAGCCAGACAGATGTTCCTCCTTCCGGCCTCAGTGTATTCACCTGTGAGAAGGACCAACCAGTACTGGCCATGCCACCTGAGAAAGGGAAGCTCAGATGAGAAGGGCTGGTGGCCTCAAAGAGCTAAGTGCAGCTGAGCAACAGGGCAGACTGTGCTCCTCTGAGGGAAGGCTTTCTGGGATACTAATGTTTGGAAACTCCTGGCTTGTTTGGCCCAGGGACACTGCAGACCCCACAGAGATGATGCTGCTTACAGCTGGTATTTTGGTTTTGGTGTTTTTTTTTTTTGAGACGGAGCCTCAAGCTATCCCCCTGGGTAGAGTGCCGTGGCATCACGCTCACAGCAACCTCCAACTCCTGGGCTCAAGCGAGTCTCCTGCCTCAGCCTCCCAAGTAGCTGGGACTACAGGCGCCCGC
>CAUYTI010038058.1:0-11051 GCA_963575145.1 Galago senegalensis | reverse complement strand
GAGAAAATGACATGAAGGCTGTGTTGACCAGTTTGATGGAAGTATTTCAGAATGCATGTGAAAACCCCACACTGTACCCCAGAAGAGTATCAATGTACATAGTTAACACTCAATAAAAAAAAAAAAAAAAAAAAAAAGAGTAAATAAATGCTATGTGAATTAATACATCAGTGAAAGCAAGCAGTTCTAAATGCTGTAGAGGGAGAAAGTGAAAGGATAGGTTAAAAAAAATAAACACTGAAACTGAGCAAAGATGGCAAAAACAGACAGGTCACAAAGAGCAGCATCAAAATAGCAACACATCCAGGAAAACCATGACTATTTTTAGCCTGTACTTTCCCCAAAACAGCATTATGTTTCTTGCAATTGACCTGTGTATTTTGAAAACTTTCAGCCACCCTGCCAATTTCATATCTGGCACATCCTTTGAGATTCGTGTAAAAGCTTCAGACTCCGCCTGCCCCAAATCTGGAAGTGGACGACTACCGTCTCTGATCCTGCTGAATCAGGGTACGTATGTGTGTAGCTTTGCACCTGGTTCTGATCATCAGTCTCGTTTAGGTCCTTTCACTGCAGTGGGCATCCTTGCACCATACAGAAAACTATACTAGTCTCATACAGCCATAAATCTAGCATATCACAGTTTCATAGTAATGCAACTACCAACCATAAAACAATATTCTGTTTCTTTAAATGTCTTGCTATTGACAAAGGCGTTCAATGTTATCGTTTGCCTTTTCTCATGTAATCTTCATGAAAGTCTGAGAGCAGCAGTTGTGATCGTCTTTCTTTGAGAGACAAGCTACTAAGACTCAGGAGATTTCTTACTTTTCTTTGGTTGCAGCCTCTCAGATACCTTGTAGGTTTTCTCTCCTTTCTCACTCTCTTCCATTATCAATACTAATAGTTGAGACTATTAATGTTCATGCATATCTGGTGCTTCTGTCCTTCTGGCTCTCCTTCCTGGCCCTCTATGCTTAGGAAGTACCATGTTACTAATTCTGGTCAATTAAATGTCAACACGTGCACCTGCCCTTTGGGCACATAGAATATTGTACATGTTGCTGGTACAAGATCATTCAACACTGTCCTCCTCCCTCAAAGTCACAAGTCTCCTTCTTCCCTGTTAGAGCCTCATGCTGAGAACATGGAGCCACAGACACCAAGTTGGAAGGAGAGCTGGGCTACTGCTCTGAAGACCCTGATAGACTATAGATGAGTGAGAATTAAATGGTCATGGTGTTAATCCTAAAACCTTTGGAGGATATTTGTTAGTGCAGTGTAACTCATTCTCACCTATGATAAATTGCAAAGCCCCTCCCCCCAATACTCAGGGGTTTTGTACCCACACTTGCTAGACGTTTTTCCAGTTCTCAACATTTAGTGCTCTCCCGGTGAGTCCCTGCAGAGCGTTAATTGTGACTCTATAATTATCTCTAGAAGTGCACTTAAAGTTCAGTTCCAGATCAATACCCCTCCCTGCCACTGCCCCCTGCATGCTCCCCTCCCCTGCCTCATTAAAATAACCAAGTTGGGCTACCCCAGTTGCACTTGCTGACTCCCTATTCTTACCACTCCAGTTCCATCAAGCTAGCGATTATAGAAAAGACCAGAGAGTCAAAAGATCTGTTGCAAAATCAGAAGACCTTTGGAGCTGGAAGAAGTCACCCAGTGGTGGAATCAAGAATATGGAAGGAGGGATCTGCCTAGGCCAATGCCTGCCCACTCTCTTGGGCGAAGTGGCAAAATAACTCAGTTTTACACACAAATACCTCCAGGGGAAGGGCCTTCACTCGCCCACAAAGCACTTCTTCCATCTTTGAACAGTCTGCCTCTTCAGATAGTTCTTCACTGTCTTTGACTATGTAGTCCATTCAAGGCCTTGACTATATGACTTGAACTTCAGATGAAGAGATCTGTTCTTCCTTCTTTAAGAATTTAAAAACAGTGGTCAGTTCTTCCCCAGTTGGCCATAGCATCTCCATTTTTATTGGAAGAAAAATGAACATAAGAAAAATAATACCCTTGTGGGGAGAGACAACTGACCAAGATCACAAGGCCATAAAGCTTCTGACTCCTGATCCAGTGCTGTTTGTATTTATTTATTTACCTATTTATTCAACAAATATTTTACAACTGCATATATATATATGTATATATACACATAGCAACTAATATAGGGCTTACAATTTAAGTGTGATTTAACTCTGCCCACAGAAGAACAAAAATTTTAGTAAAATCTAAGACATGTGGACAGATAAAGCTACCACTACTGTAGTTGGAAGGAAGTGAAGGGAACTGTACTCATTAAATGCTATTTAAATGTCAAACTCTGCCATGCACAGCAATATATTATTTAATTTCTCAACTATATTCTAAGGTCGACAGTATCACATCATTTTTCTCATTTAAAAACTCAAAACTGTCTCAGTTTATTTGTCATTGATGCATAAGACATCACCCAATTATAGTGATATAAAACAATTTTATTCTGCTCAGAGGTTCTGTGGGCCAGGAATTAGGGCAGGGGTGGCTTATTTATCCTCCAAGATACCTGGGGAAGTGGGGAAGTCTTAAAGGTCTAGAGACTAAAATAATCAAGAGATTTCTTCACCAGCAAGTCTGGAACCTGAGCTGAAATCAGGGTTGGGCTGAGTTGAGACTATCTATCAGAGGCATGTACAGGTGGTGTATCCACATGGCTTGGGCTTCTGGTGGCAGTTGGCTTCTGACAGCATCTGAAGTCATATAATGTCATTTCCATGTTATTCTTTTGGTCGAGGTATCTGCCAGGCAAGTGTGGATTAACTTACAAATTAGACACGAGTTTGTAATGGAGAAGTGAAAATGTCACAGTGCAGAAGTGGCGGTGTTGTAACTGCAGCAAACATTGAAGGCCCATGTTATGTGGTTGGTACATGGGGAGTAAGGTGATGGAGCCAGGCCACTCTGGCTCCAGCAGATTTTTCTGTGATACTTCAGAACATGGGAAGATTGTTACATTATTCAAGAATTTATGGAGGAGGGACTATTTGGAGTAGACTTTGAAAGAAGAGAGAGATTTGGCCCAGGTGGAAGCAAAGATCCTTCTGGATCTGGAGTAAAGTGTGCCTGAGTCACAAAATCAGCCACTATAGACTTCCTGCACTGTCTCCAGGCTGTTCTCTATTCCAAACAAAGGGATGTGGATAATTATCCCCTCCCAACAGTAAGCAGGAGCACTAGACATTGAAAAGATTTTTTGATAAAACTGGTATTTTTTGCCAGAGGGCAAGGTCGCCTGGATGACTGTTGTCCATTATATAGGAAACTAAGCTCATTACATAGCCTAGAAATAGGCAGAGAGAAAGAACAGGGCCAAATGGAACAAGAAAAAAATAACCTCAATTTGGGAGACTGGGCATGATGTAACCATCCATGATAAGCAGCATGTGAGGACAGGTGGAACCCATTGCTCTGCAGTGGTGGCCTCTTGAGCTCCTGGGCAATCAAAAATAGATCAAAGAGCACTTAGAATGAGACCTTATGGGATTTCATTGGCAGACAGTATACCCCATACAAAGGGAGTCAAGTTCAAGCTTAAATCATAGAAGAAGAGGTCTTCATGGAGATTTTATGGGTGCTCAGTGAAACTGCTCTATATGATACTATTTTGGATGAAATATTTTTTCCATTACATATTTTAAACTGTAAAGAACAGTTATGATTTTAGCAGACATTTTGAAGATGGCAAAAAACATAAATGAAAAAAATTATGAGTACTAAAATTCTAACAATTTTCAATGTCCTCTCTCACCAGTCCCATCACCTACCTAACACATCCCCATAGCCACTGACACCTACATCATAGCCCATTATGTTATATATTTATTCATTACTTGTTTATTAATGCCCATGAGAGTGGGCGTTCCATGTGGAGGTCATTTGGTTCTACATTCTCTGCATAAGAACAATGTGTGCACATGGTGGTCACATAATATTTGAAAATAAATCAGTCCCCAAGGCTGGGGAAGAAATATTGACAAGCACCCTTTCCCCGAGTCTTGAGATGGAGCATTGGAGAAAACCAAGAGTGGTTTTCTCACCACCAGCACCAGAATTCCAAATTCAGGCTGGGAAACTCAACTTCAGGAAGGTTTGGGATGCAAGGTCAGGTCTTCAATGCAATAGTTATATGACCTTAGCCTATCACTTAGCTTTTCTGAGCACTAATTTCCTTGTTTGTGAAAAACATATTTCTACCAGAAGTTTGCTGAAAGAATCAAGTCAGGAAGTTATTGGGCAGAGGATGATGAGGTAGGGCTCCCTCTGTCAGGCACAGCCCACATTACTTGCTGCCAAGCTTGTGGAAGAAAAGGACAAGACAAAATAAAAGAAGCAACGAGACAAAGGGGGACAAGCAGAGACAAGGAAGAGAAGGAGGGCAGGAGATGGGAAAAGAGATGTCTATTAAAAGAGGAAAGGAAGGGAAAAGTAAGTATAGAAGAGAGATAAATGGGAGGAGCATACATGGTCAAGGGGTAGAAGGTAAAGAAAAGAAAAAAAAGGAAAGGAAGGTTGAAAAGGAGTGTGAGGAAGGTAGAGAAAATGAGGAGTGTAAGTAACAAGGGACCATAAGATTGACAGGAGGGGAGAAGAAATATGGAAGGAGGGAGGGTGGGAGGAAGGCGAGGAAGGGTCAGAAAAGAGAAGGAAAAGGAAGGGAAGGGAAGAAGGAAGTGAGGGAGGAATAGAGGGATAGGGAGGAGGAAAGGAAGAAAAGGAGGGAAAGAGGGAGGGAGGCAAAGAAGGAAAGGGGAAGTAGAAAACAAACAGGAAAGAAAGTTAATGCAGCCATAAAGAAAGATGGAGACTTCACGTCCTTCACGTTCACATGGGTGGAGCTGGAAAATGTTCTTCTTAGCAAAGTATCACAAGAATGGAAGAAAAAGTATCCAATGTATACACTCCTATTATGAAACTAATTTATACCTTTTATATGAAAGCTATAACCTAATAACAGCCTAAGAATATGGGGAGAGAGGAGGAAAGAATGGGTGGAGGGAGGGGGATCAGAGGAATCACTTCTGAGGTTTATCTTACAAGGGTACAAGTGAATCTTTCTAAGAGTAGAATGTGAACATTTTAAAATAATAACTAAGAAAATGGCATGAAGGCTGTGTTAACCAGTTTGATAGAAGTGTTTCAGATTATTTGTGAAAATCCCACACTGAACCCCAGAAGTGCATTCATGTACATAGTTACCATTCAATAAAAAAAAAAAAAGAAAGAAAGTTAAAGGTTGAGAAGGGCGAAAATTATTATGAGAAACAGATGCAAATGGAAGAAATGGAGAGATCTTTGAACAAGGGAAGCCAGGATTGCCAGAATTAACTTCAGAGCTCAGGGATCACCGACTGGCCCCCAAATCCAGACTGCAGGCACGTTTGTCCCTCCATCTGCTGGTCCTTGTCTTGGCCAACCCTTCCAGGAGGAGCTCAATCCAGTCAGATTGCAGAGCTCAGGTCCCCAGAGAGTCTGGACTCACCCCTCCTGAACTAATCCTTCATTTCATGCCCCTGAGCCCCTCTGATTGGGTCTGACAATTAGTGCAGCGTTGGATGGAATGCACCTCTGTGTTTACAGCCGATGTCAGCTCCAGCAGACACCATTAGCCCTGACTTTATGGGGATTTATTCAGCCTATTACCATGACTCATACTCTAGTAATGAGGTCTCTCTCCCAGGAGTTCAGCACTTTGCTACTGGCACCCTTCCTTCCTGCTTCCCCCAGTGGTTCTGTTTATGTTTTATTTGTTTTCCAGATTTTTCTAGCTTCCCCTTTGGCCTCAACTACTATTTGAGGAGGGCGGGGAGCAGGAAGTGGTCACTGTGACTTCTTTCTTGCAAAAACATGGAGCCCTTCAGAACCACTTGGCTAAACCAAGTCTATAAACAAGTAGAGAGAAAACGTACAATATGAAAAAATGGAGCTTATAGTTTAAGGAGACAGGAGGGCGTCTTGAATTTGCTATTAAGAACCCAGACCTGGGGGGAAAAAAGTTGATATTTCTTTATCTTCCTAGATTATGTTATCCTCCTTAACAGAATCTAGAACGTCAGAGATGGAACAGAATTTAGACGAAAGAGACACACCAAAGTCTCAGCACATAGATGGGGAAACTGAGGTCCAAAGAGAGGAAGAGATTTATTTGCTCAACATCTCACAGTGGGTCCTAGTTAGATCTTGAATGCATAACTTTTGATTCCTCTTTTCTCTACATTCTTTTAATTTATTAATTCACGTATCCATTCAAGCAAATAGTTGAGATGACAGTAAGGGTTAACTCTTCTCTGAAGCCTTCTAAGACACTCATGGTTAGCTGGACCCCTACTGTCATTCTCTGCCTCCTGAACCCTGCATTCCCACACTGGAATCATGTGTTTCACCGCTGCATTTACTTTCTTATGCGTGAGGAGGGTGTCTGCTCTTCTAGACTGGGATCATCAGGACAGAGAACTGATCTTACTCACGTATGTAACCCTATCCCTGGTGCAAGACTTGGGGTAAAAGTGTAAGAAAAGTTTGAGAAAGGAATTAATGAATGAATAGGCTCCAAGAGCTTCAAACTTCTGATCACCCACTAAGCTGGCAGGGAGTATCCCAGTTCAAGCAGCTAACCCAGTGCAACTCTTTTTTGAGTAGATCACACCTACCCCTTTTCTCTTGCCTTCCAGATCTGCATTTTCTTGTACTACGGGGCAATGTGAGCCACCTTCCTTATGAGAGACTGATTCATACTGATTTGGAATTTTACAGAGATTTATCAGCATTTGAAGATGAAATAATAAGCCTGTGATCCCATGGGGGCTGGCATGACCATTTTCAAGGTTCAACATTCCCTTAGTTGACTTTAGAGATCACTAAGGATCCTATGCAAACTGAGCCAAATACGGCTTTTAAAAAGAAACAACATCAGGTCATCAAATCCCAGCAAAAAGAAGGGAAAAGAAAGAGCTAGAGGGAGTTTAACTCACCTGCCAACCTGATTTGGATGCTTTCTGATATCTCTTGAGTCTGAAGGGAGGGGGAAGAAGACTTTTAAGGGAAAAGGTCCCCCATTCTCAGGACAAAGACCCACTGTGGTCTGCAAGTGGGCAAGAAACAAACAGGCAGCCATTTCCACCCAGGTAGACTATAAATCCAGCCTTTATTACCTTTTATTATGTTGTTTCAACAGACTCTTAAAGACAGCACAACGGTCGGCTGATAGCTGCACTAAATCTCTTTCATTTTCTCCCCATATTACTTTCGCCTCCTGGATTTTTTTCCCTCTCTCTCCCTCTCTCCATGAGTCAAATTTTACTGGTCTTCTCTAGAGGACGGCAGTAGAATGGAAACGTTGTTTATGATTGGAAAAGAAAACCAAACAACCCCCAAACCTCAAAACTGTGAGCTAGTAATGAATGGATGTGTGCACCCTATATGTGTATAATTTTTGTATTTACATGCAGATACACATATACATAAACACCCACTCATATAGATAAGCCAGGAAGGCAAAGGAATGGCATAAATCTAATTATAGCAAAATGGGGGGAGGAGGAGGGGGTGACAAAAATGAACCTAAGAACAATTTACTGCCAACACGGCAAAGGCTGAGATGGAATTAAAATAAACTAAGGGTCACAATTTTTAAAAGTCTTACTTAAAGAATAGATTTCTGTTGAGAGCCAAAAAGAGGTCCCAAGAATACTAAGAGGTGAGAAAAGGCAGGAAGGGGGAGAGCAAGAGAGTGAGAGAGAAAGGGGGAAAGAAGGAGGAGTAAGAGGAGGGAAAGGAGGAAAAGAGAAGAAAGGGAAGAAGAGGAGAGAAGAGGAGAATGGGAGTGCAAAATGGAAGGAGAATAAGAATGAAAATGTATTAGGGAAAATTAAATTCTAGGATCTTTCTGTCTCAGCTCTACAGCAAGGCCCCAAAACATGTCCATTGCATTTGCTGAAGCAGATGTTGAACAAAGACCTTCAATAAGTTTTCATTGTCTTTATTAATCAATTATTAGTACCTTGGAAGGAATTGAATACTCCATGCCCACCGTCTTACTACCCCTCCTCATCCTTGTATATGACTTACATTCACACAAGCATATTGCACCCCCACCCCACAGATGTGGCCATCACCATTCGCTAAAGACTCTTTAATCTACCTTGTATTTATTCTGATAGAGTCAGCCAGTGCTCCTCCTCATCCTTGAATCTGTCCTATTGCTCAGATTTTTCTCTGAGCCTCTTGCCCTCCTTTAGCACTGCCTCACTGATGTTTCTGGACCATCAAGGCTAGAAGAACTTTTTCACATTTGCATCATTCTGTCTTTAAGACCTGACTTTCAGCTCCTTGAGAGCTGGTGCCACAGGCACACCCTCAAGATGGGCTGACTTCCTCCTTCGAAGCCTTGCTCTACCTTTTACTAATTGTGTAATCTTGGGGAAGCTAAAATCCCAGGGGAGTCTCTGTATCTTTATTTGTCAAATGGAGGAGATACTAATCATGGTGCTGTAGCCAGGTTTAAATAAGATGAGAGGTGAAAAGTGCTGGCCCTACCCTCCTGTCCAACTCTTTGCCACTTTTGGACTGAGAGACAGTGAGGCAAGTGACCTAGGTTCTCAAGTTTGCTTCAGGAAAGGAACATTACACCCACTGTTTTGAGGCAGCATGAGATAGTATAGTACAGTAGTTACAAGTTCATGTGGCAATGCTGGACTTCATGGATTCAAATGCAACTTATACTACTTGCTGCTGTGCAACCTTTGGGTGAATTACTTAACTTCTCTTTGCCCTTATTTTCTCATTTTAAAACCTATTAGTGGCACATTCTCTAGAGTGCTCTTTCACAGATTTAATGAGTTAAGCCAAGTGCTTGGAACAGTTCTAGACACATGGGCAAGTTTCCATGCATATTAACAATGATCATCATGACTTTAGTGACGAACACAGACACAAGATATAAGCTCATCACGTGGTAATCTATCTCCATTCAGGAGATAAAATCCTCCCACTTCTGGGTTAAAATCTATCAATACAGGCACCGTACCGCAAGGAAATGGAATTTTCATCTTGTATAGTCAAGGTGAATGTTTGATGCCATCAATATCAAGCATTTATTTTTCATTTGTATTCCTTATGCTCCACTGTGGTTTGTTCAAGTACAGCATTTGCCCAATCAGATCCCATGCCCAGAACTTGGGAATTCACCAGATAGGAAACTTTTGTTGTTTCTAATGAGGAAACCAATTCTTCAAGCCTTGTTAGAATTGCCAAACAGGGTCTCCTGCTGGGCAGCTTCATTTACTTAGCATCTCCCGCTGAGAGACACCAGTACCATTCACAGAACAGGGAACACAGGAGACAGACAACTGAATGAGAAATACCAATTTAAATGCTGAAATTTGTCATCACCTTCCGGAGAAAAAGAACAGATTTTTTTTTTAAAACAAAATGAATTTTAGGAGTTAGGCAAAGCCATTGCAGTTAAACTCTAAAAATGTCAAAGTTAAACAATAAAATGTTAAGAGCTTCTAAAATGACAAACCTCCAATTAACAGAAAGCAGTGAGGAAGGAATGATTCTTAGGCTACTTCCTAGTTCAGTAATAAAGTGCTGTAATCCATTAGTGATGTCTGCCATGAGCAAGGAGTTGGACAGTGTTGGACCAATTTGCCATGTTCTTTCTGTTCCTGATCTAGATCAACTTCCTAATATTACAGATGTGTTCAAGTTCCCTACATGGAGGATCAGACCGTACTCGTTTTTAAATGCCATTTTAGTACATGCAAATTTACTAAGATATGAAGAGCTGAATAAATAAGAATGATTTGTGTATTCTTGGCAAGCAATTGGATACAGCTAAACAGATTTTATGGACTCTTGAAAAATGTTATTTCTCAAATAGTTTAAACCATCTTTTCCACATCCCCATTGGTAATTTTGTTTTTAATCCTTACTAGCCATTAAAAATAGGCTGACACTTGTTAAAATCTTTACTGATTCTAAGACAGTAAAATGTAGAAATACATCGGGTTTTACAAAGAATACAGGAATAAACAAATCAAGTAAAGCATATAGGATTACCATAGGTAATCTTCTAAGAAATTTACCTTAAAGAGTTCTGTTGTTTTGGGGGTGCTTTGTTTTTGTTTTGTTTTGTTTTAATCTTTCATGTAGTTCACAGATTCATGGATTTCTTTTGTTGCTATTGTTGTTGTTGCCTTAACAATAATACTAATGACACAATTGTTTGTGATTCACATTCTGGGTATTTAAAAAAAAAAGAAAAAACAAAAAACCCAAAAAACTTCTTTCCCTTAGGTTATCTCACTTGATCTTCACATTAGCCCCCTGAGGTGGTCATGGGAAGAATTTTTATCCCCATTTAACAGAGAAGGAAATTGAGCTTCAGAGATAATTGGAAATTGAATTCCAGAGATAAATGGATGGAAATAACAATGAAATTCATTCTCTCTCTCTCTCCCCCCCACCTTTTCCTCTCTCTCCTCTCTCTCTCCAGATTGAATAAGCTAGTGTCACTGATTTGGTCCAAAGTTTTAGCCCATCAACCCTAATATCCCTGTGCAACAAACAGGAATAGGTCAAGTTACAATTTGTCAAATACTAAACAAAAGGCACAGGATTCTACAATAAGTGAATGATGAAAGTCATTTTCGGTGATAGGAGTCATAAATGAGAGAGATCAAGTATGATTCTCAAAATTAGATAAAACAAAGAAGGGCTCGGCGCCTGTGGCTCAACTGGCTAAGGCGCCAGCCACATACACTTAAGGTGGCGGGTTCGAATCCCCAGCCCGGACCCGCCAAACAACAATGACGGCTGCAACCAAAAAATAGCCGGGCGTTGTGGCGGGTGCCTGTGGTCCCAGCTACTTGGAAGGCGGAGGCAGGAGACTCGCTTGAGCCCAGGAGTTGGAGGTTGCTGTGAGCTGTAATGCCACGGCACTCTACCCAGGGGGACAGCTTGAGGCTCCATCTCAAAAAAAAAAAAAAAACAAAAAGAAGGAG